>CAJNIZ010047549.1:23823-86823 GCA_905231905.1 Symbiodinium pilosum | reverse complement strand
CCAACCTCAAGACGAGAACCCTTCTGCTGCGCATTCGGGAAAAACATGCTGCCAACCCTGCCTCTTGGTTGAGGTCATCGCTGGCCCTGGCAATTTTGAGGGGCACCGAAACTGGGCCATGGCGGGCATGATGGGGAACATGTAGCCCTAGAGATCGCTCTATAAAGAGTCGTTTGCAAGGAAAGGACTTCATACGATATCCTGGATTCCAACAGCGGTGCAAGTACAGCGGCAAGGTGAGCTTAACATTACCATGATTGGACAGCAATCCCTTGGAAAACAACTCGATTTGTGGATTTCCTGTCGAGTCCATCAAACACACAACATGAAGAATTTGCGTGTTCCCGCTCAGCATGGTTATCTCGAAGCACAGCTGACGTCCACTCTGCACAATACGCACCTCCATACCCTCGACCAATCCCAATCTCAACAGAGGACGCGCTGTCCTGTCGAGAGCAGAGGCAATAAAAGCGAATCGGAGCCTGGAATCGGACTCAACAGAACAATGCCAACCACTGCGTGTCCTCATCTTGCGACAAGTCGCTTCCATCTGAGTGCACCACTGATCTGCCACGCATTTTCCAGCACTACGTTCACTACATCACTTGGTTGGAAAATACGTTTGGTTTACTGCTCGTTTTCACTCGGCAGCTTTTGAAACATCTTCTGAGCTAGGCTGTAGTGCAGTGGACACTTTGGTTTTGCATGTGCCAGTATGGACTGCAAGCGGGCGGTCCCTCGAGCCAACCATTCTGCAATTTAGGCAAATGAAGGCTGATTTGGCCAACATTCGCTTGTGGCCACCATGTCAAGACATGCAACATAGAAGCTAGGACGAACTTCTGCCCTTTTGCACCCGCTTGCTGCTTCATGGTGTGCATGAGGGTTCGCGTGGGAAAGTGCACCCAGAGTGCTGGATCACGGTGACAGCGGCACAGGAGCCAGCCTGCAGGAAAAAGCAGCATAGGCAGCAGTGAGCTTGTCAGGCCCTTGTGAACAGTAAACAGGCCCCGCCTGGCAGCAGTCAGCCAGCTTCCGCCCTCGAAGGAGTGCTGCCAAGAAACCACCGACAAATGCATCGCCAGCCCCATTTGTGTCCACGATCCTCTGCGCCATCATCGCAATCACCACAAAACCAAAATGTACTGAATGGTGCAGGATCTGAAGCGCCGTCAAACCCACTTGCCCAAGAAAGCAGAAAAAGAGGGTGACCCTGCGTCCCGACCAATGCGCTGCCAAGTAGTTGAAGCCTGTGCATATACAGTACTTGTCGGCAAGAGTCCTTTCTGACGGCAGTTGCGGGACTGGATACAGCGTCACATGGCCCCGCTCAGCAACCACAATCGGTTCAGCTCCTGCACTGAAGAAGAGCATGCAGCTCTGCAAGTCAAGCAGCTACAATTATCTGAAGGCTCATCTGCTAAGCCTCCTGTCTACTGACCGAATCGTAATTTCGACGGCTTAGCTTCGTGGACAAGAACAACTTCTATTGTATTCTTTTGAGTTGAGAGCAGGGAGCTAACATTTATGAAAAGTTCTCCCGTGCCAGCTTTGAAAGCGAGTCGCCTTGCGTGATCACAATCTTCCGGTGCGGCTTCTTGCCAGCCATCGGGACTAAAGACCTGCAGAGAAGGGCAAAGGCTCGAGCTTGGGAGACCATGTCACGCACAAACTTTGGCCAAGCGCGGCACAATCTGGTGGCAATGAAGCCAATGTCAGAAGAGTCCCAGCCAGCTGCTTCTGCATAGGCTCTCGCTTCCTGACGGCACTCGGCAGTGTGCATGACTCGCTTCAGCATCTTTACCACAGCCGATGTATGTCGAGCATATGTCAAGTGAAACACCATAAAAGAAGATCGGCATACCAATCACATGAGCTTGGCAGCTGTTTCGTTTCCAAAGAGAAAGTCACAGTACGGCAGCGTCTTTTCCAACATGGCACGATAGGCAGGGACTTGGACGACAAACGTGGCAGAGAGGTTGAGACAATAGATTGCCCCCGACATCTCGGCGACCTTGACATTCCGTCCCACAAAGCTAAGCATGCAGGTTTGCTAAGTGGAATACTGTCGGCCAATCTGCTCTGGATGCCAAATCAATAGATTCTGGCGACACGGTGATGAAGAAGCCCGCGCTGTAGATCTCAAAGCTTAGCACTGGTAAGGTTTCTGCCCTTACCACTGCCAAGTCCAAGAGCGTTGCATCCAAATCCCTATTTACCAAGGGGCAATCTTTGCAGACCTCAACAATGTAAAGTTCCTTGGTCAAAACCCAGGTGTTCATGAACGGACTGTCTGAAGAACATTGGGTGTTTGCGGGAACGAACAGCGGCAAACTTTGCCTTGACCCTAGTCAAACCTGGGCTTTCGGAAATTCCTCAGCGAGCCATAGCCGTTTGGTTGCTTGTGGGTGTGGATGTGGCAGCGTGTGTCAGACAGACAAAACATCAATCTGGAACGGTGCTGCAGGTAGTGTGTAGCTGGGTAGCCAAAAAGGTGCTGTCTGGCCTCTAGTAGCACAGCTTTGCTCAGATTGGTTTTTTGCAGCATGTCAAGAACATGCCAATCAAGCCAACAAAGTTCAGTCTTGATTTCACTATATTTCTATCCATGGAAACTGGCTGAAATCTTGCTGCTACACAGCCACAGATCATGTGTGCTGTGATTACATGGGTAACGCAGCTTGGCCTTGATTTGCAAGAACTAAGTGCCTCAGGTGCTCTCTGGTTGTTTGGCATGATCCAGCTTGTACATGTTCGCAGCACCGAGCCGTGTTGTCAGTGACCGTTCTCCATCCAAGATTGTGACTGCACACGTGCCTGTGGCAGCCTCCCGGTCCACAAGGAGCCTTCAAGCAAGCTCATTTTAATTGTTGGAGCATGGCCAGCCCCTATTCACGAAGTTCAGGTCTCAGATTTCACTCGCCTCGTAGTCACTCCGGCTGCTTCGCATTCTCGGGCCAGCCGTTCACCAAAGCCATCTGCTCCCACGCACCCCATGTAGCCTGTTGCGCCAGGCTCCTGCCAAACCAATCCCGATATGTCAAACGACATCACACCATTTGGATCTGATGCGGCGGCAGCCGTTTATCTGCGTGCTGATAGTTGGGGGCTAGCCATGGCCTGCAGAAGCCACTGCGCAACCCGAATGGAGTTCAGTGTCGACCCACCAGCGACAAACCTGACCTTGCAATCTGCAACATGTTGGCAGCGTCTGCACTATACCTGGAAGCCTGAATCGGGACACGAGGCATTTGGCAGGGAAGCGAGCTCCTCGAACAACTGGTCGTGTTTAGCCTCTGCAAGGATGGCATTACCACGAAGCAGACCGTACTTGGCGAAGGTCTCCTCATGAGTCACAGGCTAAAACAGGCTATAGCAATGCTTCCGTGGAATGTTCACTCACAGATCTCACAGCTGAAGGCATCCTCAGAAACATCGGCCGAGATGTCCAAGAGAGGATTTCCCATCCCCACAATTGAGGGGCATGCCTGGCTCAGGTTTTCCAATTTCACGTCTCATGCTGGCATGCAGCAACGGCTTGGGACTGGGCCATGGAGCCCTTTTCCGAGGTGACCTCCTGGCTTCCCTCTTGGACATCCGCAGCCTATGGCCACACAGCGCAGCCACAAGAAATGACGGTTTCAAGTAAGACTTGGAGTCTTGATGCGACGCTAGTGGCACGGAATAATCACAAGAGCCAAAATCTTGAAACGTAACTGCCATGGGCTGCTCCTCATTTCAGATCAACCCAAAACAGTGGGGCCTTTGATGTTCGTGTGATGCTCTAATGGGCGTATCGCCCACTCTCCAGGTAGAGCAGGCTTCCATGCTTGTGAGGGTGAGTTCGGGCAGGGTTTCTGCTTCCGGGGGATCGGGGTCCGATGGGCAGAAGTTGGTGCTGCGCAACCTGCAGGTGGGCTGCAGGTCACGGGGTACATGTTTGGCGGTGGAGCAGCAGGGCTGTGCTGTTGCCTTGGCGGGCACCACAGCATGCATAGCTGCGGAATCGATCAAATCCTTCTAACTGTAGCTGGCCCCCTTGCTTGACTTAGCTGTATGACCATTTGTCTGGGTGTTGCCTCACAGAAGGCGTTCTTGCCTTGCGATCAGTTGCACAGTGAATTCGTGTTGCAGCTGCGCGAGACGCCTTGATGGGGTCCTTTCCTACCCTTTCCTCCTTAGCATGCTCAGGTGAGGTCCAATGTAAGGATTTTGGGCGCAAGATGTACAGTACCTTAGTTGAGCTTGACAACCGTCAGCACTCTTACGCCAGGGGGCTTTTGCTTGCTTCCTGGCCCGCTAGCTGGCTGACTTGGCTGCTGGTGGCTGAGACCGAAAAGACGGAAGGGGAATAGCAATGCTTGTGACAGAACAACTGGCCACGGCTAGGAAAGGGGTCGAAACATCCGAAAGGGGACTTCAACGAAATTGGCTGGAATGCTACAACCAAAAAAGTAGTAACTGTTGCACACGGATTGGCTTACAGAATGCAAATCCGTTGACAGGGAAAGGCCATCGCCTCGGCAGCCTCCGCATCTGCAGGTATATCGTCTTCAAAGGACGTGACGGCTGCAAGAGTCTCACAAATTTCGGAATGGCTCCTCCATTCTGCGATCAGCGCAAACACACAATGACACGTCCACCATTTCCAGAAAATTTACAATGTCCGCTCCTGCTAAGGGCTTCGTCGAATGGCCTGGCACGGCTGATCGTGTTCACACAATTACAGGACTGGGTCCAGCCCGCGCCTCTTCTGAAAATCATTTTTCAGATTCGCATTTGCACGTGCTGCAATAAGCATCTTTACCACCTCCACATGGCCATTTAGCGAAGCCTGCAAGCCAGCCGAGGCACATGCACACTTAGCTAGGCACCATGCTGTACGTCTGTGATCTTTGGCTCTCACCCAGTGCAGCGGGCAGTTACCAGCATCGTTTGCCAAATCTGTTGATGCACGCGCGTCTAGCAGCTTGCCTTCAGTTTCCCATGCCATGCAGGCGGATGCATTTGCCGAAAAGGCTGCCAAGAAACTGTCTAGCAATGTCTAGCAGTCTAGCAGTTGTAAGACAAGGCAGCTGGGGGTGGACCATCAGCAAGTGAACATCTGCAAACTTCAATCGCCAGCGCACGTACGATGCCGACGTTCCCGTTTGCGCTAGCCATGAAAAGCGCAGTGGACCCACCATGGCTACGAGCATTTACCTGAACAACATGAAAAGGTGGCATGCCCAGCGGGTCGGCATGTCAAATCTTAGCGGAAACTGTTCGGTTTCCATGGCTAAACCATTGTGCCTGCACTCCTGCGGCGATGGCATCTTGAACAGCCTCTTCTTCCCCATAGCGCGCATCCAAAACGAAGTCGACCACCTGCGCGAAAAAGTTGCCACAACTTCAGCGAGCCCGTCCAGCTTCACGGTCTTGAAAGTTTGCCTCTTCTGGCGGCTCTGCCATGACAAGTTCGCGACTAGAAAAGGTTTGCCTGTGGATCGAGGCTGGCCTTCTGTGCGTGCTTTCATGGAATGTTGGCGTCTTCGGCTTTGCGGAGATTTAGTAGCAGCTGTGGCTGTCATGCCTGTTTTGAGCTTCAGAAGAACATGTTGTGGCTATTAAGCGCTATGCACCTAGTCCGCAGGGCGCTCTGACACCAAAGTGAGCTGCATGCCGGCCCTTTTTCTTCTGCATGATCACAACTTTGAAGTTCTGACCTCAGCTACGAGACACAAAAGCAACCTGCAATTGAAGCCCCTCTGGAAGAAGCGGTGTTCCACAATCTCAGAATGTCCAGGAGCCACAGAAAACAAACTCACAACATTCTGGAACAGCCACAACACACGCTTGCTAATCTTCATGCTGCTTGGCCAACATGACGTTGGAAGGGCTCCGTCCAGGCAACTCAGGTGAATGATGGTAAGCGCAATAGGGGCGTGCAGGCTCCCTTCCATTGACAATACAGTAAATGGCACGTCTTTGCTAATGAAGTTCCACTTCAAACGATTACTCGTTTTGGGCAAGACCAAGCCGAAGCCTCACTGCAAGCAATAGTTAGACACACACTCCGCAGCTCGCACCTCGTGAGAAGCGCAAAATCAAATACAGAAGAAGCATCTTTATGCCTTTTTAGAGCCGTTTTCCCATACAGCATCACTCCATCAACCTCCCTTGCGGTTCACAGCAGGGTGTGCCCCATGAACTCAGGTCACCGTGCAGCCATCCCTTGCTGCCTCTCCGCACAGCTAGGCCCCGACATGACACGTTTTCGTGGACACATAAGTGGTTGGCCCTTTGTTGCGTGCTTTGCGTGCTTTCAAAACATCCCAACACCAATAGTTCATGAAGCAGCATCAGTGAACTCCTAAGCCTGGGAGAATGGGAGACAAGACCTACGCGAGAGTAACTGAGCACAAGAGAGATGTTTGGGCACGAGCCAAGGCACTTCATTCTCGATTGCACCCCCATTTCACTTCCTAAATCTTCCTAACTCGCCTACCTTCCTTGCAGCCTTGTGGTCCTGGGTGGCAATTGGGTTCTTCCTTCCATGAAATGTAATGCGAAAGAGTCTGCACGCTCATGACCCCACGACTGCGCTGAAGGACACTGAAGGACTGCGACGAGAGACAAAGCCCTGAAATCGGCAGAAGTCATGCACGTCCAGGCGGTCAGTAGGAATGCCGCTCAGGTCCCCCGAGTGATCTGGATAGCCCAGAGCGACCCCACACCTGGGCACAGTTGGCGCTGGGCTGGGCCATGCTATTCAGTGAGGGTGGTGCAGAACACTTTCCGCATCAAACTGGTTCTGCATCTTTGGGCTATGAACTGACCACCTCTTGCTAAATTAGCACCCTGATTGGATGGCTGAGTCTGGCACCAAACCACTTCTCTGTCCATGGAAATGTTGAGCGCATCATAGACACAACTGCCAAGGTTTCCCCATGCTTCCAGCATTGCCTTAAACTGTGCTGCGTGCTGGGCACCGCATGTCTGGGAAAAGAAAAAACAAAAGCTACATGGTCTCTTGTTCAGACAGGAAAAGGATCCACTCGCCTGCGTTTGGATGCGCTGAATTGGAGAGATTACAATTGTGACTTTCGGAACCACTTCCAAATATCACCAGGTGCACTGCCCAAACCGTAGTGATGAGCTCTTGTCACTAGCCCACTTACCAAGCTGTGATCTCTTTAATCCACTGCCGCTATGGCGCGAAAGCTTCTGCTGACCGACCCTGACCACCATCTAAGGGACAAGGCCCAAAAAATGAAAAGCCAAGATCCCACTCTGATGTCAAAGTGCTGTGGCAAGCCCACGCTCCACCGCCAACAGAGCAATGCTCTGGAGGAGTAGACCTGCATGTCCCCAGGCATTCCTGTCGCAGCAACCTTAGCAGCCTTAGCAGTGCACATGCAGTACGAAAACCAACCGCTGTGCTGTACTGCCCCTCCATACAGACAAAGACTTCTGCCAACAACAGAGAGTGGCGATCCACGGTAATGATCATGCCCACAGGCGCGCCCCAAAAGCGGTAGTTGTCCAGGAGCATACGATAGCGCCCTGCAGCATCTTCTCTGGTGATACCCCGCAATCGCCACATGCTTTCAGCCAGCTGGATGCGCCGGCTCATATAAACCTGGCAGAATCTGGTGACTGTCAGTAGCTGTAGGTTTCGGTGCCACTGGGAAACACACCTGGCCTTGTGCAGGTCCGGAGGCATGTCAGCTTTGCGAGGGTAGACGTTGTACTCCAACTCAATGCTGTTCTGCTTGCCCATGCCACGAAGGTGCACAAAAGCCGCATCTGTCAAAGCTTCTAGCTGCATGCCCGCCACAACCTGGAAGATGACTAGTCACTAGTTGCCAGTTGAGATCAAACGTCTGCTTCGGAAAGCCCAAACAAGTAGAGCCAGGCAAGACCCCCTAAATGCACCAGTCCACGTTACAGAGTTAATGTACATCAAGCAGCTCATAGAAATATGGACAGTATTGACTTGATATTACCCTGATGCCAGCAAGGCTTTTCACATTATATGAAACGAGCTCACTTCATTCAGCAGGTGGCTTTGATCAGCTTAACCCGTGTGGCTGTTTACACAGAGGAATTCCCGCAGAACTGTGAATCAACATGCTTGTGTGTAAAAGCACCATGCAAACGGCAACAATTAGATTTGGATCAGACCGCTGTACTTCTGCTAGACACTGCACAAGAGGTTTGCCCACGCTACAAGAGCCCGTTCACGTTTCACGGGTATATGCCAAGCTTTGAAAGACCCTGCAGAGCAGAGCCAAAAACTAGCTGTCTCAACACGTGCTCAAGCAATAGCTGACCAGATCCAATCTGCCAGCGATTGTCCTACTTACCGCAGCCCTTGCTCACGAGAAAATTCTGAAAGGTGTTTGGAAACTGCCCTCTTCTTCGATGCATGCATTTGATTGCAAACTGAAGGACGTATACATGCCAAGGCTGAGTATTTCCCCCGGACGGTGCGCGGGAAGCCAGCGACAGCAGCTCCTCGACCGTCTCCTGCGTTACAGGGCGCCGCTGAAATGCTCGGCAAGTTCGGCGCGATCGAACCGCCTGCATGAGGATACTCAGCTCAAGTGTTGTGAAATCTCAACGCGTTTGTGTCTTGCCACCGGCCTGAGAAACGTTCATGGTTTGCAGCACGTGGCTACGCGTTGTGGCTTGGCCCTGTGGCCATGTTGTTGTAACACCTCTTGATGGCTTCAGTTCTGAGCCGAAAGATTTGTCAGACAGCTGCTGAATGGAAGTCAGCAAGGGTTAGGCTAGTCCATAGCTCAAATGATATCCACAGCTCAGATGATGTGGTGCTACAATGGTGCATCATCGCCAAGCGGCAAACCTGAGCTACCAAAGCTGAATCGTGCAGCTCTTTTCAAATCTTGGTGATGCGCAACGCGATGACAGCGGCCTTTTCTGCTGCTGTCTGCTGCTGCTTCTGCCGCTTCTTCTGCTGCTCCGGCTGCTGGTGCTGCCGCTGCTGCTGCCGCCATTATGCCAGTTCTGCTGCAGCGTCTGCGGATGGTCGTGCGCGACTGCCAAGATCTCCAAGGGCGTCTTCACCAAGCGGGATCACGACCGCATCTTCAGCACGTAGCTATGCCATAGCTCCCCGTGGCACAACCAAGCCTCTTTGCGTCAACGGGTTGTTCGACACATCCACCGGCTGCACAAGCGCGTCGATTTCCAGCTGTTGTCCCTAACCTTGTGCGAGCACAAGATCCGTGACGTTCATGTCCGAGGAGCTTCTGCAAACACACCGCTGACGCCGCAATCAGCATTCCTAGGTTGTTTCACCGCAAGGTCTTCTGCTGCCACCGCGCTGTCACAGAAAATCCCTGAATGGACAATCCGTTTTCAGACTAACTCTTGCTGTCCCGTCCTCCTTCGGCAGGTTTCCAGCCGTTTGAAAACGAGACGAGTTCTGCAGCGCCACAAGAACAAGCTGTTCTGATCTCATCCCCCCACACCCCAACTTTGCCAGGAACTGCTAGTTCCAAGCGTCACAACCAAAGCTGTTTGCTACGTCCTCACATTGACAGCCGTCTCGCGATTTCTCATTATCTGCTGAAGGCACTGCCTCATATGATATATGGTATCGTTGAACTGCAACTTCTCGTAAGTTGGATGACAAATCTAATCTTTAGCATGTCGTCATTTCTGTGGACGGCGCTTATGCACATGGAGTGAATCAGCGCCTACGTTGCAGCGATGCAATGGGCACACATCTACAACAACTGCGGGAAGCACTTCGGCGTTGCAGTGCTGCAGACAGGGTGCGGAATTCCATGGCGTAAGAAGACCGGAACCCAGCCATGCCTCAGCTTCTGATCAGTTTGGACGATGGGAAGTCAGCTAGCATCTGGCGCGCGCATGTGCAAGCAAAAGACATGTTGAGATGCATATCTCTAGCTGCTAGTCCTAGCGCTCTTCACGAGCTGTTCCATATCTTACTATAAGCTTGAAAAGGTGCAGGCTGGCCTATTGTGTCCTCCATTCGCCTACGGACCCGAGCGCGAGCCCTGCTTGAACAAGATGGGATACATTCATACATATGCTTTGCAAATGATCGGAAAGGGAGGAGAAAAAAAAAGCAAAGACCCGAGTCTCCGAAAGTCAGCACGGCCACACGTCCCCCGGTCTGCAAGAGTCGCGCTTCAGTCTCCAGTTGAGGGCTGGGAGAGGCCCTCCGATTGAGAGTTGTCTATTTTGTTGCCTTGTGTTGTTGTCCGGCGGCTCCAAATACTGCAAATGACAGTGTTGGCAGCTTTGCAAATACTATGACTTATCAAATTCGATTATTATTGTTAATGATAGCACGGTGAACGGTGCGCAAACTCTTAAGCGCACACATTGGACATGCTGCAGTTGCGAGGACACTCGAGGCCATGTAGGGTTCAATTGCAGTCAATGGCAACATGAGCAAGTCCGCGAACGTTCCGAAAGGCCAAAATCCGAAGCACCTCCTTAACGTTTGAGCAGCGGTGCACCCAATGAATAATTTTGATACGGGTGCTGCGCATAGTAACCATCCCCATGACAAAATGAAATAGAAACGCAAGCTGAAAGTAACACCAGCAAGCAAGGTGGTACTAAACCGGATCTTGGCAACAAAGAATGTGCTAGACAAGAATGTCAAAACTGGGCACGGATAAGGATACTGCAGCAAGATGTAATCATCATTAATTGATGACAAAACTGCGGGAAACCCTGCATGAAGTCCACAAGCTGAGCAAGCAAGAGGCCATGAAAGCCAAGAAGACCAAAAAATGCAAATGCCCTAAGGCCGCAACACGAGCTCAAGAGCAAGAAAGGGAAGCTGAAAAAAAAACGAAAGACCCAGAAGCCAAACGAAAGAGACACCCCTAAGCCAAAGCAAACAAGATAAAGTTTGCAGGAATGCCTGCTAGCAGCACCCCAAACACAAAAAACACAAGGAAAGGCAGGGACGGAAAAAATGACAAGTACAGTATATATGTGCAAGTACATGTTCTGATTTTTTTGAACTTGCGTCTGGTATGCAGACAGTGCTCTGTCCTTAGCAACCAAGGCACGGAAAACAGAATATAACAGCTACAAGTGGAAATCTTCAAAGCTCGCAGCTCGCTGCTGCGCAAAATGCACCAAAATAGAACTCCAAGAAGGCTGCGTTACAGCTTCTTTGTTTTTGGAGTTGGCCACCCCGCCATCCTGCATGCTTCTAGGGTTCTCCCATCGTCCTCTTTGATGCGCTCTTGCAAAGTCTTGAGCTTTATGTAATGAAAACAAGGGTAGCAGCGGCAACAAAAAAAGAGAGCAAAAGTGTTCAGTACTTGAGGGTGCCAAAAGCCTGGCGTGGCTGCTTAGAGGCGGTAGCAGGCAAGGGGGTGGGAGAAGGGGCAGCTGACCCTTGCCCCAACGCTTAGCCCCTGCCTCCATGCACACACAGACGCATAAGCAGAATGCTCACTCATAACCCCCTCAACGTAGAAATAGAGCTACACACAACAATCATCGGAATATTGATAATGATGCGAGTACCGTTGTAGACACCGAAATGAAGAAAGATAGTTTGGTAGTAAACAGAGCGGGCCGGCAGAGAACTGGTCTTTTCCCACAGCTTTTATTGGGGTCAGAGAAAGACGTGGCTAGCTCGCAGGGCACCCCAACGAAACTTCAATTGCTGATGTTTAGTCCGACCTCAGTCACTGCCGGCGTTGCCTGCCTTTGGCGTCTGCCCTCATTTCCGGCTTTGCCGATGCGGATGCGCGCGCAGTCGAAGCTGTGCTTTGAGGGGCAAACGCGATTGTTGCCGAACCAGCATTTGACCTTTGTTTCTCCGTCCGGCCATCCTAGTTCCCACCACGGTTGCAGCTTCAAGCATGCATAGGGCATCGGCTTTTGAGGCTTGCCCCCACCATGAGCATCCTTGGGAGTCTGTTTCTCACTCATGAGCTGTATGAATGCTTCATGCGGCCTGATCATGTTTCATTCTCTTTTCGTTGCCTTGTATGGTTTGCAGAGGTTTTTTGCAAGCCGAAAAATCCAGTGCCTTTGTCTCACAAAAAAACGTGCTTAAGGTGAGTTGTGGAGTACAACCTCTCATGATTCTCCTGATGCTGTCCTCCTGCAGGGTCCAACCTTTACAATGGATTTATGATTTCTGTGCTACTATGAAGCACTTGCGAGGGTGGGGCTTCGCGTAACCTTCTGAGAGGTTGGCATTGGTTGCCTGTACTTCCTAAGGCTGCTGCTACACACCCTGGCAATGTTTGAAAGATGAGAACAACAGCGATATGGCTGCACGATGCTGCGCGCATGGCTGCGCGGGGTGCATGCCGGGTGCCTGCAGGTTCTGAGTTTCCTCGCTTCCTGCATTCGTTGCCTCACCATCCTTCATTCCTTCCTTTCTCTCTCCTTTCCCCTCCTCCTGCCAGCCTCTTCAGAAACCCTGCCAGGGCGCTTAACATAGGGTCCTCATGAAAAAGCCACCAAAATCCAATCCCCTTGGTGCCGTAGGCCGTAGCTTGGACATGCCCAGCAATGCCAATGCTATCTTTCCGCTTCTCCAAGCTGCTCGCACTGCTCCTTCACATGATCTCTTAGCTGTCGTGGAGTTGGGCGAGCCAGGCATTCATTGAAGATCGCCGGCCAGGACTGGCAGTCCTCCGTGGCACTCCAGATGAACCATGTTGGGTTCTGCGAAGAGTTGCTCCACCCTTCCGTCTACCATTCTGAATAGGCCTGATGGAGGCTATTCTTGCTAGAGCTAGAAATTTAAGAAGACTTAAGTTGGATCTTTTTGTACATGTCTAGCACGCTTGCAGATCCTTGCTGCCGCTGCAAAGATTCTTCACATGAACTGCTCAGCTGTTGACACTGCATATCCTGATGTCTGCAGACCGTTTTTGCGTAATTACATGCATGGGGCTGCTTAGCCTCACAATCTTTACCTTCCGCTCCAGCCACGCTGGGATCCCAGTAAGCATGAGGCTTGTTGCAAATGAGGCACATCAACACCCTCCAAGCGGCAACCACGAAGCGAGCGCCAAACGTTGCCTAGAATGGTGGCTGCAGCCCTGTCCATCATTAAAAGAGCGTCACCACCTCCACCACCAATCGAGCCACACCTTAGACTAGATCTCCGAGAGAACGCGTACAGGAAAGCACTTCACGTCACGGCATGTCCCAGGTAAGAATCACGCGCAAACGGCACCGTGGAGTTCACAGGCGCCGTTGCTTCTTGAAGGCCTGAGATCCTATGTCATTCCTTATTCAGAGGCCTAGCAAGCCCGGAAGAAAGGATTCTGTGAGGCCATGTAAGATGCAGGAAAAGCAACGATATCGGAGAGCCGGGGCCACACTGCCGATGTACATGATGTCAGGCCGAATCCTGCATGAACGGCTTCACTGAGCTTTAAGGCTCTAAAGCTCTAAGGTAGCTCCACGCATGTAGCCATGGAGTCCTCACCACCATGGCAAAGCGCTGACCTTCTGCCTCTTCGTGCTTGCTCATCAGCTCGAGCGCCCGTGCAAACTTGAGATATTGCTGCGTCAAGCCCAAGCCTCGCCATGAAAGAGTAGTAAATGCTGCCAGCTGCTAGCTGCTAGCATCTGCTGCTAGATGCTGCTAGCTGTGTTTCAAGCAGAAAGGCTGAGGGTCTGAGGGACTTCGGACTGGCCTGCTTTGTCCTGATTGGTGCAGCCCGCGTACACATACTTCTCTCTTTCCACGTCGTCTGCGGTCCATTCCGCCAGTGTGTAGTTGCCTGCCGTTTCAAATGACAACCTCTGTTTACGGCTTCTCCAAAGGCTGCTGCACTTGATCCAAATGGTCCTTATCCAGTTCCAATTCCGCACAGCACTAGGTCTTCGCAAGCCGACCCGAGCCAACAAAAGCTGGACCCCAACCAATTCTGGCACAAGACGAGGACGGCGGATTCCGCCTCCGTACTTCGCCAGCATACCAAAAATCTGTTCTTCGGCAAAGTCTCTGCTATAATTGCGCTCACGGTATCCTTGCCCTCGCCATGTAAAGCCAGCCCTCGGCGCTTTCAGGTGTCACACCAGGTGCATTAACGCAACTACTAATAATGCGCAACTGTCTGATTCAATCTCGCAACCGAGTGAACTCCAAAACCGCGAACACATGATGTCGCGATGTTGGCATCTCCTCTAGGACATAGAGTCCCAAGGTTCAAAACGATGAGGCCAACAGCCAACCCAAGAAATGTCCTTGAAGAAGTGCGTGTGAATGTTGTGAGTGACCCGGTCTTCCACACCGGCGCGAACCTGCTCATGTTTTACGAGGGTACCTCTTTCCAGGCGCGACTACAGCCTAGTCTTTTGCCGCTTTAGGCTGCAATGCAGAACATGGACTAGAGCTCATAGCTGCTTGACAAATATGATTGGGGTGCTAGCACGTGCTGGCCACATTTGTAGCTTTTCCTTACATGCCCTCCGCTGTCATTGCCAACGCAATGTTTTACCCAGCCCAGCTTGGGAAGGTGGAGGGTGGCAATATCCATGGAAGCGTACAAGCATGCGTCTTCGGCTTGAGGGCTGGCATGGGCTGGCTTTGTTGAGAACTCCAGAATCCTTGGCAGCCACCTCCATTCTGTGCCCCTTGCTGACTCTGAAAGTCTCCCGCATGGGTAGGAGGCAGAATGAGAGCTCCACCTTTTCAAGGAAGAGCTCTGACTGAACCCAACGCTGCGATGTGGACCGCGACTGGACAGTATTGGGCATTGAGCTCCCCTACGTCTTAGAAGAGTTTTGCAGGAAGCTTCTCAAAACGAGAACCCACCACCATAACAGCGAAATGCTGAGGTCTTAACACTTAACACTAACACCCTGAACACCCTACAACCCAGACCCTCGCATTCGTGTTTGTTGAGGTCGCGGCTGGAAGGTTCTCAACACATGCATGTGTGAGAGGAGGGGTCTGGTGAGAAGCGGTAAAGCTTATCACTTGCGTGGTTCGAAGCAACGCAACAAGCTGGTTCGAGTGGGGGGCATGCCACACCTGGTTTTTGCTAGAGCCGGGCGCGCTCTCTAGCGCGCATTGGCGCCGCTACCGCTGGGAATCTCAAGGATCTTGATATCTGCGTGTAAATGAAATTAGGGCCAAAGATATTCCTAGCATTAAACTGCTGCCAAAGTTCCGCAAAATGTCTTTGAGTTGTGGTCTCAACCCAATAAGGAATTTTGCCCCCTCTGCGTCTACCAGTAGCCTGTATACGGTCCTTTAGCCCTGGACTGAAGACTACATGGTGAATAGGGTCGTTGTGGTCAGCCCCGAAAACCTGACCAAGCGTTTTAAGCTGGAGCTTGTTCAGGGATTGCGAGGGCTTGCGAGGTTTACCGGCCCTTCTGTATACCTCTACGTTAGTGATTCTTGAATAATAAGAAGCCTTTATACCGACTATCCTCCTGAGGAAGCGTAAATAATAAGCATCGATACGCTTGAGGTGCTTAGCTTGTAATGTCAGGGAGTCCAGGCCGTAAATGAGTGTGGGGATAAACACAGACTGGAAGATGTTGAGTTTCTGTCTATATGCGAGAGGGTTATTCCAGACTAGCCTTAATTTTTTGTATGATGTCTCTGCAAGCGCAGCTCTATGCCTAAAAGCAACCTCAAAGGGTTTGTCCCATGATATCATAGACCCTAGATACTTGACTTGAGTTGTGGTCGGAACTGGGGTGCCATGGGGAGTTATATCAGGGGTATATAAGGTTTCTGTACGGTGCTAAATGGTAACTCCCCTCCTGTTATTGCCTTAGGGTGGCGTCGTGTTGCTTCTGGTAGGGGCTTAAGATTGCCCTGGATAGATGTCCAGGTTCCCCAAACACCAAGCTCGAAGTGCTGAGACCTAAGGTGCTGGTGGAAGGAAGTGAGGGAAGATATGATCCCGCCTGAGTTATATCTTCTCATATACCCCCAACCCCAAACCCTAAGCCCCAAACTGTAAACCCTAAGCCCTAACCCCTAGGCCCCCTTCTTGCCACCGCCCTTGCCTCCTTTCTGCCCTGGCACAGGAGATGTGGTCGAAGGAGCAGCAGTTGCAGCAGGAGCTGCCGTGCTTAAAGTGGCTGCTGCACTTGCAGGGGGTGGACCTTTCAAAGTTCCTACTCCATAATCCCCGATCTTTTTGTCAAGGGCTTTGAATTTGTCGCACATCTCGTCCCAGGAAAAGTAGATGTGGTCGACAACAATGAATTCCAGTGGGAACGGGTATGGCTCATAATAATTTGTATGAACAGCAGCATTGGACCAATGGCGTTTGCCCTTTCCCAGGTTCAGGCCTTTGCCTGATCCCGCCTCTGCTCTTGCTTTGGCAAAAGCTGCTGCCTCTGCTTGGTCCAGTTCATACTGGGCACCCCATTGAACTTTGTTCCACATCTGAGCCCACAATGTGTCCTCAAGAGTTGTGGTCTCAGATGGTGGCGACATGAGAACCTTTTCAAGGTCTCTGGTGACTTCGAGCCTACCCTTGAACCCACCATCATCATCAAAATAATAAAGGCGAGCCCAAGCAACAATGTCGTCTTTGAAATCTTCTCCAGGAGACAACGGCTCTAGGAGGGCTAAGGTTTTCCACAAAATGGTCAACCTGGAAGAGTTGTGGTCGGAATGCGCATTCACGCAAGCCAACAAAACTCGAAGTGGGGATTCCAATTTACGTTGCCATTGGGGAGAGCAAGGGGCAACTTTAATATGGTATCCCTTCACTTGCGCGCGCTCATCACTGTAGGTCAGCAAGGTCATCGTGCTCCAGAAATCTCCTCCAGCTGGAGCCGTCACCGGTTCGGTGCTGAGCGCGTTCAGGTAGCGAGGCTGCTCGTGGGCGTAGTGGTCGGAGATTTGCCCGCGTTCATGCAGGAACGCTGCTACCTTCGGCGTGTTCTGGAGCATCCAGCCGATCTGATAGACTCGCTGCGCTGGAGAAAAACCTTGCGGCCATCCAATAGTCAGAAGCTGCACTCCGTACGCATGCTTCTGGAGGAGCCTATTATCCGCGGCCATCCAGGACACCTCACGTCGAACCTGGAAGATGCTATTGTTCAGGGTTTTGAGCCCTGTTTCCAACTGCACCACCATTGAGTAGAGTTCTGGTCGAATGACTTGCTCGTGGTAGGCTCTCATGCAGTCGAACATCTCCTTGTTGGTCTGTACCGGCTTGTTCAACCACTCCTGAACGGCGTTGTGGTCTTGTGGGTCTATGCCCATTGCTGCCAGTGTCACCTCCAGGGCCGCGTCCGTCTGTAAACGGCTGTACCAGCGAGCTACCACTTGCGGTTGCGTTGTGGTCAGCTCCTTCCATCTCCATGTCCTGGGCCGGTTCTGCCGGAGTGTTGCTCGTACTGCCGACCGGTGTCGGGGCTCCACGCTTGTTGTTCTGCTGGCGCCAAAACAACTGCTGAGTAGCCTGGTGAGGTGTGGTCTGCACCCTCGTCAGGTTCAACTGTTCGCTCGGAGTAAGCGACTGGCCCGACATTGCTCTTAACTCACACCCTTAAGGTCGTGAGTTGTGGTCTAGGTGAAACCACTTGCAAAACTTGCACAGCTGACGTGCACACCTCGAAGCCGAAGCGCCTGCCACACCTGGTTAGGGTCTAGAGAAGCAAGGCCAGGTCAAGCTCTCACATGCGAACATCATCAGCTTGTACCCATAACATCCAGCACTACGAACTTGAAGACACAAGGATGCGCAAAGCGCATGATTAAATCCTGTGCCATACTTTTTGCTGCTGGACTTGTTCAGGCACCAGAACGCTAGCTCAAGCATCCCGATCATGAGCACTACTGGCTCATTCTCCAGATTTTCCGAAGCCAAGTCTCAGGAATTATCTCATAGAACACAAAAACCATGTGAGCGTTGACAACATCAAGTTTAGACTTCAATTGCGCAGCCCTCCAAGAATTTAGCTCTGGCAAATACCCCTCACAGCTTGACTCCCCAACCATGACTACGAGGCATAAGAACGATCACAGCACGAGAAGGCACTGCACAAGCTCATCGCGAGACTCACCATCAATGCTGAGCCCAAAGGCCATTGCATGAAACCATGTTCAGGATTGACCCACATTGCGTAATACTTCCCGACAATGCCCGGAGAACATCTCCTACTGATGCACACATGTTGAATCCAAGGAATGTTCAACTGAAACGGCTTTCTCCATGTAGACTAAGGTGTGTATACGCATACGTGGCAGAGAGCAAATTCAGTAGATGAGTCCTTGCATCATGCCAACTCCCGCGATCAGAGGCCAGCTGAGACAATACAGCATTGACATTGTGCCATTATGTTGGAAGCAAAGGAGGCAACTCTTCCTGGAAAAATTGAGCAGATATATAATGCAGCCACGTTAGATGTATATTCCACGGACCCTTACGGCTTTGGGTGAAGTCCACGATGCACGCAAAGCGGGCCACACGTGCAAAATGACCAGGCTGTCTACGCAGTAAATGCCTGAAGTAGTTCCATTTGCGCTGCAGCAACAAATGACGAATGTGCAACTTCAATAGTTTACCCGAAATCATATTCTGTACTACTTGGTGACTGCTTTCAGTTGACTGATTGGCATCAAGTAACGGCAAAGACCACACAAAACGACTGCCATAGCCATACCAAAAGCACATATCAGCGAATCAGTGAGACATACAGGAATCCAGCCCCTTCTTGTGAAGGTGAGAACCTGTTGGTGAGAGACCAACCCTGCCGTGCCTGTCCGAGCAGCAGGACTGCGATGCCGCTCCACCTCTGGCCAGCGCCCTCGTCTTGAGCCCGCTGCTGGTACCACCTCTTCGCCAGAAGCACCCAAGAGAATTTTCATTCGTGGCTGGAGCACAGCTGGCAAGGCTAGAAAGGTGCACCATGACGAACACGACAAAGCGAGACTGATGGCCGGACATCGGGTCTGTGAGGACCTGGTATTGCAAATTTGCTGCATGGGGCATGATGACTTCATGGCTGTTTTGCATAGGCCGCCTTGAAAAGCAGGGTTCCTCTCAATTGTCAAGTGCATACCAGTACATGTGACATCAGTGCATCTCCCACTCAATCCCTTCTGTCCCGAAGAAGCCGCCTTCGCAGACAAGCGCAGGCAGCAGCACAGTGGTCAGCACGACCCCGCCTTGCAGTAGAAGGTGCCAGGTGCGACCACCAGTTCCGCACATTCACGGGCTCTGTCGGAGATTGCAAGAATGTGCTCCTAGCAAACTCAGACAGCAAATTATTTTTTCGGAGCTCGCATGCTGAAGCTGTGAGCTGATGAGGCCCACTTCTTCTTGTTGTGGTTGAGGCACATCGATGTAGCTTATTTTGTATAAGCGAAATCGCCTTGATTGCAAAACTGTGCTGCCAGCGTCACCTCCCAAGCCTTTGCAAAATGGGGTGCCCCCACACACAGTGTTCGGTCAATGCTCGCATGCGCAGACAGCAACAAGCCAGCAGCAGACTCATCAGACTCTCCTGGAATGCGCGACATAGTGCATCCGCATCACAGCTGCGCGGCAGCAAGCCTGACAGGGAACACCTAGACCAGTGGCCACAACGCGCAAGCAGCACACATGAAAGCCGCGCATCAGTCGATGAGTTTGTCGGCTGTGAACACATGCCTGCCTTGCAGATGGGACAACAAGGAGCACATGCAACTTTCCTTCAACACGTCCTCTTCAACAGAAGCTGTTGGCAGCGGTCTTGTAATTTGGACATCCTCTGCGCGCAGTCTGGAAAAAACGCCACATGCTCAGCAGTATGCATTTACGTCCTGGGCCGGCAGGACTTGAGGCAAAGCAGGGCTCTCCTGCGCAGCCAGCGCGTCTAATGAGAAGGACAGCAGTCAACTGGCTTTCACCCACTGCACCCTGCCTCACCGGAGGAGCGAGCTGCCTCTGCAGTCTGGCTATAGCTCAACACCTTCTCTTCATCTTCTTCCGATTCGTCTTCATCCTGTTCAAATCAGTCGAGATCGTTAGCGAGAGCCTGAAACCAAAATTCTTCACAACTCGCACAGATTAAAATGTTACACTCAAACCTTGATTCAACGACTGGAAAACAATGCTGTGACACAGGACTGGGCTCAGAAGAATGTAGTCTGCTTTACCCCGGCTCACGCACATCCTGTACAATTGGGCTCCAGCAAGGACACGTTGCAAGCCAGCGGGCATGTGACATCAAGATCCAGCAGGCATGTTTCTTCCTGTCATGTCTATAGCGCAAACAAGTCAGGTACGCTGCCAAGCTTGCAGGGTCTTCAACGTCTTGCTTCACTGTGCGTCAGACACGTTTCTTTTCTTAATGACCTTTCCTTGCCCTCCGCGCTGCATTGTGGACTTAGACCCCATCCTCATTGCTGCACGACCTGATATCTCTGCGAGCCTGCTAAAGCTTTTTCACACCTGTTTTGGACGGAGAAAATCGAGGGGTGCCGCTTCTTCTTCTAACACAGGCACACGATTGCAAAACATCTGGTCTGTGGACTACATTGAGTAGCAGACTCAACAGTCCTCCTCTTCTTCATTTTCTTCAATTCCATTTACTTTGTCTGCCTCTTCCTCATCCTCTTCGTCACTTCCATCCTTCCGCAGCGGCATATGATGACCAAAGTAATGAGGACTGTGGCTCTAGAATTTCTCACATAGCATGAACACTAAACGGGGTACATGTACTGTTGCTTCCATGCGATTTCTAGAAACCTCTAGAAACGAGGCAAGAGCCAGCGCCGCATGTATGTGGTTTGCAGATCTGGCTTTATAGAAGCCAAGCCAGAGGGGACTCCGCAGTCCTCGTCTTCTCCGTCAACATCTTCATCCTCCTTATGCTTTTCAGGCGTTTCAGGTTGGTCCTGATCCTGCTCAGCCTGATGCTCAGCCTGAGGCTCCTGTGCTCGCGCAGGAAGTAAAATAAAAGCTGCTCATGCGGATTCACTGCTATTGGAACAGATAAGCAGCAGCTGCATTCTTCTGCAGCGCAGCGGTCGGCTCGGAGACATCAGCCTGCGAAGGCTGTGCAGCTTGGAATCTTTCCGCGCCAGATTGAACAGACAACATCGCACCGGTCGCATCTTCTGGCCTTTATCTTGCTTGCGACGCTTTCGGCTGCGAAAGCTGAAGACCAGCTCGGCCTGTCAGATCCTATGACGCCTGCATCGCACATGGCACACGGGAACCAGAGAAGACTTTTGAAAAAAATGCAAGTCAGGAGATGGCCCGCTTCCCATCAGAAACCACCAACTTTGTGAAGCGGTTTGAGTTCGAAGCCAAGGCTATAACGATGCGCTCACATTTGTTTTGTCTGGGCTCATTTCAAATTCGCAACATTTTGCAGGTGTGGATTCTCATTTCCTGTTTGAGTGTGTCTGCTCCGTCATACCCGACATTTGTGCTCCAGTTCTTCAGCTCCAGTTGCAGCTGCCTTTCAAGGCCTGACTGGCACATTTTAGTGCAAACGCCCTCGCCCACAGCCGACAGCCCTTTGTAAATATATGCGAGGGATGCTTGTCTCGCAACGGCAAGGTGCCAGTCCCCAGTCAGGCACCTCGCACCTCATAAGCAAAAATGGACTCGCCTTCCTACTGAACACAGAACACGGCATTTTACCCGGCTATTTAGGACATTTCCAGAATCTGAAACCCATCAAAATGTGCGACCACTTTCTATATACGTCACCATTTCAAATGAGGTCAGGTGAGGTAATTAAATTTTGCATAGATTCATGCTGCAAGCAAATCATCCTTCAAGTAGGCCACCTGTTTGCTGCAAATAAAGCTCATGAAGTATACAAATTCGGACCTTCCAGCGTCCACGGCTTGCAAAAGGACCAACCAAGCCAGGCACCACCTCACGAAGGTCTCTGCTATAAAGCAGGGCACGCATAAGCTTGCGCTCACCGCAGTCTGGGGCGCACTTTGGTAACTCGTACATGTGTACAACCGTACATTCCGCTTGAAATCAAAACAATTTTAAGACTCGGACTACATGGAGCTTTACAACCAAAAAAGTCAAGGAGCAGCAGAAAGCGCTGCCAAGCAGGCAGTCGGCGGCAACGGCGCCACACTGATCCGATGCGAAGCCTTCAATTTCTTGGTCTAGCCGCTTTCTAGCCCAGCGGCCAAAAGAGCCCAGCGTGAGCATTAAAAGAGAATCAATTGCATTTAGAACAAAAAGCAGAAATACTGTACTGACTAGACTCCTGCAGATCCCCTTTTTTGGCCAAGACAAGAAGCATGAGCTTCCCGAAATACATCTTTCCAACCCGCTCCCTCGCAAGTTTGCGGATTTGCCTGCACTCGTCCTGCGTTGGCATTGGTAGCAAGGTAGAGGTCAAGCATGGGTGAATGCCGTGTGCATGCACAAGTCCTGATGCTGCACACGGCCTTGCTCTACACAATCTTCGGTGCAGAAAGCCAAAGCGCCGCATTTGTCGCAAGCCACTTCCGCAGGAGCCCCACAAGCGGCACATGTTTCCATGAAGCCAGACGGCTACGTGAAATGGAGCCTTTCTCCGTGAGCTGGACTGTCAAAAGAGTTATGATCTGCTTTTGGTATCATGATGTTGGGCGATGAGTCTTCCAGCCACACTCACAGACATGGAGGTGCAAGCAAAAGTCTGCAAGAACACAAAGCACACAGCGATCTTGCTACACAAAGCAGGCGGTCTTTTCTGTGAAACGCGAGGCGTCGTTGCGCTGCCCATGTCACCCAATGCTGCAGAGTCAGCTCCACGAGGATAGCGGAGGTGGAGCAAGCAGAATTGGGCTTAAACAGTTCGGGCATGCACATCCATGATTTCAGCGGCCTCATTGCAAATCTGCAAAAAGCGCAAGACTTGGCACATGCCGCGCGCTTAAGCTTAGTTTTGATTGACTGCGGACGTGGCTTCCCGAAAATGCTGCAATCGAAGGAAGCAATGTGAGTGGAGGAGTTTCATTCACTTAAACACTCAGGTACTGGACTGCAGTGAACTGAGGGACCATCAGGCCTGTCTAGCCAGATTTGGCTAGGGGAAACATCTGCTTTCACATCTCAGTACTCCCTTTCACCGCGATTTTCATAGTCTCTCCTGGTGGGACGGGAGAACGACATGAAGCAAAAGTAGACAAGTCGGCACACGAGCCCTAACACTGCCATTGCCTTTGTTGGTCCATGGCTTCATCAAATCGAGAGATAGCACCCATGCTGCGGTAAGGCGAATTCTTTGAAGCCTTCCAAGGCAATCGCAGCAGGTACCGGTGCTGGTCGAGGTGGAAACAGGTCGGCGCCGCAACTCAGGCTCCCACTCCTATGTCAAGGTCTGTGCCAGGGGTCCAAATGCCGAGCAAAACTGCCGCGAAGACTGTCAAAGGAATCCTAGAAGCAAACGGACTTCTGCCGAAGTCTCTGCACTTCACGGAACGTAAATCAAGCCATCAGCAGAGACAAGGCTCCCAACAATGCTCATGAAGGACTAGAAGTCTGTTTTTCGCATGCCAAAATAACGAGCCCTAAGTCCAATTCTGTCATTCTTTAGGGTTTGGGACTTCATCCCAGCGGCAGGAAGAGCAAGGCGTAGGATGTCAGTATCTGAGCAGGCTGGTGCATTGCGCAAGCAAGCGCAGGGCTTTAGTACTGTAGGCAAGGCAGAAACATCCCCATCTCCATTCAAGCCACTCCATATGCTTTGACTTTCTCTTCTGTCGTTTCCTCAAGGCTTTCTTCCTCATCGCCATCTTTTTGTGGCTTCAGCCTCTAGCAATGCTCAGGATTTGAAAGTTGACAAACGCAACACGCATAACATCTGGATACTAGATCATGGAATCTGCAGCGGCTCTGGCTCTCAGGAATGCCAATCTGGGCGTTGTTGGGGCCAGGCTTTGATCTTCAAAAACCATGGCTAAGTGAGTCTGGTGCCTCTTGACTACTTGATACGAGCCTGCTGTCTCGACGTTTACAGGGGCATAATATTGTCAGTTCTAACCAGATCAAAACCAAATGCAAAGCAGATGGTGTCCTGTATTTCTGACTCCCCACCCACTGGCTAAGAGCTTGCTGCTTGCCATCAAGCAGCAGGGCGTTGACCGGATTGCCATCTGCATCTGCCTGGTCTGAACATGCCAACAAAACGAGCAAACCCAGCATCCTGGAAACAGGGGCCCGGCTGTCTCATACTTGGCTAGTCGCATCTTCTCTGCAGCACCCCCAGGATTCGCCCTAGAGCTTCTGCCAAACGGCAAACACCAAGCTGAGGCATAAAAAGAGTTGCAGGCCTGGGAAAGGCAAATGATACCGATGGTGATCCCACGACGGTGCCTCTGAGCAAGTCGGGTGCGATGCATTCAAATGCTGTTGGTAGCCCGCGAGCCTCTGAGCACCCTATCGTTGCGCAAAGAACCAATCAGCTGACAAAAGACACCTCAGACCATAGCTGGAGGAAGACAAGGCCCCGATGGAAGCAGCAACATTCTCTTGCCAACTCTAAACGCCTTGCTTTCTGCACAGGGTCCCTGCTCCACTGTATGAAGGCCCAAGAAGAACAAACAGCAGACTGTCTCTCTTCGGAGGCAAAGTCCACGCGTTTTGTGAACATCTGAGTGCTGTTAATGCTAGGCCCTGAAAGGATACCATCTTCAATTCGGTTTTAAACCTGGTTTCCCCAGAAGGCGGCGATGATCCTTAGTGCAACCAGTCGGGGGTTGAGGCTTAGACCTTGGGCTAGTTCCGATATCAGCGATGGAAGTGATTGACGCCGTTGACGTGACGTTGACAGAGTGCGCGTCTTCCCGTCTTGGCCTCAGGGAGAGGTTTGCGACTTCACGTCTTCGCGTCATTTTTTGAGACCGTACTGAGGGCAAGCCGTGTGACGGTAAGGGCGAAACCGTGCTACACACAGACACTCAGGCGCGCCATCGTTCCAAGATTCGCGTCTTCACGTCTCGCATCGTCGCTCCAAAGCTCGAGTCTTCACATCTTCGTTCAACACAAATTCGGCACGGATACGATCCTTAACGAAAGCCGAGCAAATGACCGTCCTTCACGCATCTAACAAGCCAAACCAAGCACCTCCGGCCATTTGCATCGGAAATTTGCAGGTGCTGACGCAAAGCTATCCTGATGGATGTGGACTGTTACTTGTAACGATTTTGGCCGCAAATAGCTGCACAGCAGCCAACTCCCATGAGCGAGCCGCCTGCAGTTCCGCCCTGCCCCCCCCCCCTCTCACCCACTTCGAAGATATCACTGAGTGGAAGGTCTGGAGCTTTGGCTTGGTCAAGCTTGGCTTCTGCTGGACTGCAAAGGCCGTGTGGACACTGAAGTTTTGCAGCACATGAACCCCCATAAGCTTCCTCTCAAGGATTATGCAAGGAGGCTGCACACCATTGTGCAGCTTGCTAGCAGGGCGTCAACAAAACTTCTGGTCAGCTTGGTCCCACCTGCAACTGCTAGCGGCAGCAGCAAGCGCACACGCCTGGATGCCATCTTCCTCTGGCCTCAGCTTTCATGCGGTTGGGCCCATGATGATTCAAAAGCTCTGCGCAGGTCTCAGCCACGCGCAAGTAGCAAGAGGCTCAACTCCATAAATTGCTTTGCTGAACCACGCTGGCAACGCAGTGTCAAAGAAAGACTACTAGCACCAACCACTGCACAAAAATTCACGTCCTGCCACTGATTTAAGCCAACAAGGCCAGGCTATTTCTTGCGGTGACTTGGCTAGAGGTAAATCAAGAAAGAAATTGTGAGCAGCCCAAGCTTGCGCAACGAAGCACTATTATGACATGCTGTCAAACACAAAAGCAAGACTTGGTCTGCAACACCCCTGCATGCTCACGCGGCTGGCGAACAGTACGTTGAAATCAAATGACTTCCAAACAGGGCGTGCCAGCACATGGCAGAAGGTCCTCTCATCTACGTAGGCATGCGGAGAGGAGGTTTTCTAGAAAAGCAATCGTATCTTCATTTGGCACTTTGAGAATGACATGCGGCTGCAAGTTCTTGTGGACAACAGCAATTTGGCTGGTTCTCATAGTTTTGCCAAAACTTCCTCCACCGCTGTCAAAAATGCGGCTGCGGTCACTCAACGCCTGAGATCTTCACGAAGTGTATGGAGACACGCCCACCTGCACACGGTCAGCAACCCAGGTTCCCGTTGTAGTGACACATCAATTCCGCTGCACTCGAGGCAAAAGCAATTGCCGAGGCCTTTGGGTAATCACCCTTTCGTCCACCACCGAATGCCACCGACGCAGCACGCACGAGCTGGGCAGCCAAGTCTCCTTCAGCCTTCAATGTCTTCACTGCCTTAGGAATTTACAGCGAAACATTGGCATAGCACACTGGCAGGCGCGGTGACGCGCTGCAATGTATACGCTCTCCTTCGAGATCAGTGCATCATTCAGATTTCGGACATTTTGCTGAGACCTACATTTTAGGATCCCAGTTAACGAGAGTTTTCTGAAAATCCACCTTGTGGAAAGCCGGAGCGAAACAACAAGCATGAGAATAGTTTCTTCCTCTGTTTCGGCGCAGCTTCCGTTGTATGAAGAGATAAGGTGACCACCATACCGCCGCCACCATCACTACAACCCTATTTCCTTCTTCATGACAACGATTACAGCTACTTAGCCTGCTGCTGCCGTTACCACTTAGCCCACATCTCAAAGCTGTGTGCCTCTGGCGGCTTGTCTCGAAAGCACGACTGCCTGCTGCAGGCTAAGCTGCCTGGAGCTGGGCACGAAGGCTTCCGCTTCGGTCCAAATAGTTGCCTTGGAATCACATCCGACGCAGGTAGGCCTGGAACTGTCCAAGCTGCACTTGGCATCGCCAGCAAGCGGCTCAACCACGCAATCTGTTCTTTGCTCTCCTTCCATTTGACAGAAGATAATCCCAGGGTTGGAGCACGGACGAAAGGCCTACACCTGTCCTCTGAATACTCTTCAGCTTGCGAGCTGTGCAATGTGTCAAGGCTCTTCTTGATAGTAGCCTGGTCATGCAGGACTATAGCATCCATCTCTACTCAAAAGCACAGGAAGGTGTAGCTCCTCATCTTTCGCCAGCTTCTTGTCCAACTCCATCAGAGCTTCCACAGAACATCCTTCCTCCAAGCAGTCCTGCAACAGAAAAATCGTGCACCAAGGTTTCGTTCTTCAGGCGTGCTGAGTCCTTGATGGCTGCGTTCGTGGCCTCAGTCGCCTCCAGAACAGGTGCTGGCATGTTCTTGGACTTCACCACCTCAGGTATGGTTTGAGCAGATCAACACCCCGAAGTGATCTAGATAAGCAGCCACAACTCAGCATGCTGCAGCTCCATCCATGCCCAAGTTCACCTTCCCCTGCTCAAAAGCCAAGCGCTGGGTTCGTGATGCCTGCTGACTTCCTGCAGACGCATTTGTACGGCATGATGGTAAAAGAAAAAGAAGCTGAAAGCCAAAGCTCTAGTGCCTGATCAGCGCAAGAATGTAGATCTTGCTTTGCGTCACTGGAAGCTAGACTCAAGCAGATGCTGTGCACCAATCTGAAAAGCATTTTGCACGGACGCCAGCCATTCTCGCCAGCAGCAGCACTGCCAAAACACCAAAACCAATAGCGAGGCGACACCGGCAACACGCCGCCACCGCCACCACCACCCACCGCCGCCGCCGCCACCACCACCACCTGCTGCCACCACCACCACTACCACCAGCAGGAATACACCACCAGCACCATGAGTAAGCAACGGTGATCCTTCCCAGCAATCAGGGCAAAAGCTCCTTAAAAAACAAACTAGTACTTAGCTTATGAGCCAAAGTGCAGCTTGCGCTGGGCTGACATCTACTACGCAGATATGTCAAATCCTGCTCCAGGCTGCACGAACACGGTAGTGGAAAGCATCTGCACCAAGATGCCTGGCAAAGAACTTGGCTCCAAACGAACAAACTAATGTTCATCAAACGTGTACGTCCTTCGTTTGTCCTTCAAAAAGTAGGGTGGGCAGCAACCCCTGCGGCGCTTGTGCCCAGTCTGCTTGCCTGTGTTGTACTTAACCTTTGAACGTCATCGGTAAAAGGTCCTACATGATAAGAGACTCCATTGAGGTTGCCCCCGCCAGCTCTGTCTTCATGTTCGGAGGTTAAAATGTTGATACTTCTTAGGTATAATAAGGCAAATTCACACCAAGTCGTCCCCTCAATCATGCTTGAGAAGGATTGCCAGCCCCAGCATAAACATACAAATGCTCCACGTCTCAAAATCTGTGCAAGTTCCAAACACCTGAATCAAGTACCTGCAGCTTTTTTACACAACACACACACCCACACACTGGAGTACACACCCTTTACGAGCCCAGTGGTGCCCTGGAACTACGCTTGCATCTTTGGTGATCAGGTTTCCAGCCCCACCCAGTCGAGTGAGTCTGCATGTCGAACCCATTCTTGGGCCTGGCATGAATTACGTATCTGAGTCCACGCCCATTTTTTCGAGCGGCTGAGGTCACACGAAGTGTCAAACCCTGTTCTCACTCAGCCAGACTTGCGCGTTTCAGCTACTCAAATGCCACTGCACCCCAAACTGTTCACTTCTGTGCAACTAGGCCGACCATGCTGACCCTCCTTCGCACAAGATCCGGTCCAATCATTCCGGACGGCGTAACGCCAAGTCTTCAAAGGCTACAGTGGGCTGTTTCCATCAAAGCCCGTGCGGTAATCTCAAGCGACTGCTTGGAAAATATCTTCACGCTTTGCACGCCCTGACGAAGGCAAGCTTCAAAGGGCATCTAGTCCAAGTCCCGGCGCTGCCTTGATCTTCTTCTAGCTGGCTGAACTGGGCGCACTGCTAAACTTCGACGGCAGGGCAAAGATTTCACTGAGAACCTAGAAAGACTGTAGTGACTTAGTGTATCTGCAAACGCCTCCAGCTGAATGTCGTCCTGAATCTTGCGCATGGCCTCGCAATCGGCAACCGCTGCCTCAGCTTCCTCGCTCGTCGTACCAGACCAGATTCAATTGGAAATTATGCATCACTACGCGAAAAAACCAGACACATTGCACTCGGATAGCTTCACCCCTCCAGAAGTCCCGGCTCAGTCCAAACAAACTCAGCAAGATCCTTGAGCCATCTTGAGCCCAAAGAACTCTCAGAAAAAAGTACCAATACCATGCTGGCTGAGCAGGCTGAGCAGGCTGCTTGCTTGCAACCTACTTTCAAGCCACTTGGTGCGTGCAATTTGTTGCAGGCTGAAGCTTCGAAACCCACCCCAGCAAACCCTGAACCACATATGGTGCATGATGCCTGCCATCGCAATCAGGAGAAGCTTTGAAGCTCCTCGGCCGGCCATGATGAAGCTCAGCACCTTGCTGAACAACCACAACCCACCACAAGAAAACAACAAGAACCATCTGCCCATGTCTAAAGAAACAGATGTATCACAAATGGAGAGGGCTGGGCCCTAGGCGGTCTTCTGAAGGCAGGTGGACGCAGCAGAAGAGTTGGAGACTCTGGGCCACACAAGCATTTGCAAGCCAAGTTTGAGCAAATGTGCTTATGCGTGTCCATTGCCATGCCCCTGCCACCGCTCCTACACTACGAAGTTCACCAGCCACTTTTTAATCCGACATGCATCACGGCGCAGGTCACGGGTGTGAAACCAAAGCTGACCAGTGATCATGTTGATCAGTCAGCCGTACATTAACATGCAGTGCTTTACAAGCTGTTGCTACGCAAGCTCCAGATTTACCCTTTCACAGAAGCCCTCAAAATACATGGGTAGAGGTGACTGATGCCACTTAGCCAGCAGCCATGGCTATCCTTGCAGCAGGCTTGCGGCACATCTCAGATGAGGCAAATGCACACAGAAGCACTTCAAGATTGTCAATACAGAGTAAGCTTGACCAGGCATCTTTCTACCGAGCTCCAAGTGGTGGCTCCTTGGACAGGCAACAAGATGCTCCTGCACAACGAACACTTACGTTATGGTCTGCAGCCATGAGATAGACATGACAATTTGGCGTTCAATATACGAACTCGAAAAAAGTCTCCTGCAAGAACCCTATTCTGCGATTGCATGCCGGCCATGTCATGCAAGCGGCACAGCTTGCTCAAAGAGAAAAGTCATCGCATCAGTGACAGCATCACCAGTGGCCGCAGAGGTCTCAAAGTAGCGCATGCCGTGCGAGGTTGCAAATTCCTCCCCCTCCGCCCTCGTTACCACTCTTCTTCCAAGGTCAACCTGAGTTGGCCCAGGCAACAGTCCGAAAGCAAACACAAGCAGGATCGAATGGAAAAAAACATCCGGTTGCACTGCAGCCCTGGGCCCTCAGTGTTGAAGTTTCCAGACGAGGCCAAGTTGTGTGGCGCGTGTTTGTGTACGTTTTGTTCAGTTGGTCCCTGTATCATTCGAAGAAGCTCACAATTTTTGAAGGCTTTCCGAATGATTTTGTAGCATGCCACAAACTTTGGAGGTGCTGTTTGGATGTGAAAGCCTTCTCATTTGAAGGCCTTCTGATGTTGTAAATGAGATTTAAGGCTGGCGCAAGTTTTGATGCGTTTGCAATGCAGCACGCAAAAAGCAAGCAGAAAGCAAAAGGAGAAAAACATTGAGTCAACAACAGCTGAAGAACGAGGGCAACCGTACATGAAGGACGACTGTATTTTCGTGTTAAAACATCCCACCTTCCATGATGCAAGCACTAATTGCCTGTAGTGTTTCTAAATGTGCTGTATGTTCCCAGTTAGAAGGGATGGTATTGATGCTGAAGCTGGCCCATCGCGCTCGCGACCAGCACTAACAAACTACACAACACTTGATACCACCTGACTCTTCCCTTGAAAACGTCATTCGCATAAGGATATCTGAAAAAACTCATGCGAATTCCACCCCGCCTTGTTCGCACACAGCGCCACAGCTGGAGGTCCTTGGGCAGTCTTGTCCGCCCGGGACCTGGTTTTTGGCAGGTAGAAGAAAATCAAACGCATGTGCCTGACTTACTCGTGCAAGTGCAAGCACAACGGAGCCCAAGCTAGCGACAGGGAACAATGGTGACGACTAGCCTCCTCACAATGCGTGAGCCAGCTAGGCTGACAAGAACATCACTTGCCGGGTTGCTGGAGTCCTCCAGCCAGGCAGGAAGATCAGTGAAGCTCTTCCGGTTTGTTACATCAAAGACCAGGAGCACAGCCTTAGAGTCCTAGCCTCTTGACTCACGCAGCTGAAGGCTTCGCAGTGTACACCCATTTGAACAAATGCAAGAGTCGTTCGACTGGCCCATGGAATAAAACTCTGTTCGAATCTCCCGGAACTCGTCTCCTCCTGTCTCAAAGATTGAGCTCAGAAGGATCAGTGGAAAGTGGTTTCTTCGAGCTGACTGTTTTCAGCAGAGGTGTGGATGACAGCAGTTCACAAACTCGAGAGCGTGAGCGCCTTAGCCATCTATGCCGAAAGCTCCGTCTCAAGACAGGAAGATCTGAATGCTAAGCTTTCCCGTGAACCCGCGTGAGAATGAAATACTGTCTAGGAAGCAGGGGGATTGATTGACCAATGCTTTCTGCAACTACGTACTTGCGCTCACCATTCTCTCCTTGCTGTAGCGCTTAAGCTTACTTCCCAAAACTCATGCCTATTGACTTGACAAACAATATTCTAAAAGCTCTGCATGCTCTGCAATCTCCCAGCTGTCCGGTTTCTTCTTTCAATCTCTCCAGCTGGGTTTGAAATCCCCTTCATGATGAGCAGTCTCCTGAAGTATCGAAGAAATTGACCTTGAGCTCGTGACCCAAAACTCGTACGGGCTTCACACCATAGTCAATTCCGATCGTTGGAATGTACTTCTGGACGAAGCGATTTTCACAGTATCTCTTGATCAGTGTACTCTTTCCCACCGTCGCAGAGCCTGCACAAACAAGCAAGTACCAGTACGTTGAGCACAAGAACTACAAAGTAATCACGGCCCTCGTGGCGAATCAGATTCGCAATTTTCCTTGATTCGGACTTGCTGCTGTTCACAGCTTGGCACCGACACAGGGATGAGAACATCAATTTTGCTGGCTTGCTGCTTACAGTTTGTTCCTGCCACATTTTTGTAGACAACTTGTCATTCTGTGAGGTTTCCTTAGACAAGCCTACGAAAACCTACAAATCAGTGTGGGAAAAACACTGTGATCTTGTTTGTATGCTGCCAGTTGTCCCGCTTAGCTGCGATGCAAACTGGCCTAGGCAGCTTATGATGGTAGAGCCACTGTGACTAACAACAACAACAACAACAACTGCTCCAACTTATTCGGATGAATGGAACAAAGCTGCGCGTACACTGGCACAAGTGTACTAAGAACATGGCACAGGCAAAAGCAGCTCTCTATAGTGTGCCAACCATCCTGAAGTCCGACCAACCAGGTCACGAAAAGCACTTACAGCCACTTTAGAGCACAATGACTAGGAAATCAACAACTCAAACTTATTCTTGTTAACGGTTCTGATGAAACGAGCAATGCCTGCCATACCAACATCAGCTGTGGTTCAAAAGGAAGGCGCGGCGCCTCCGCAATAATGTCATCTAAAGGGTCATCATCACAGCATGGACACCACTTACGACAACAAGAGAGGCAATCATAGCAGCAATATGTACTACTGTGCAAATGGTGCGTTCAGCTGAACATTTTACTGAAAAGAACAAGGAATGGAACTGATGATGTTTCAGCCATAAAGAACTGCGGCAGTCATTCATGGTCATAAGATGTCATAGGCACATTTCCTTAGCTCCTTGCTTCATTTCCTGCTCGGCTTTCTGTGTTTCCTCTCTGCTTTCTTCTTGTATGCTCGTTGCTTTCATATTCTAACATCTTGAGAACTCTCGGATTTCTAGCAACCACCCGAAGCACCACCCAGCCAGACAAAATCAGCAATGAGTCAATTAGAGCTACTGGTAATGCAAATATGACCAGCTGGCTTGTCTCAAGACTTCCAGCGTTTTTGAAAGCAAAAAATACCGTCCGCAAGCATGCATGGACTACTTCGCTGCATGGCCTATGGACATGATCTTCACTCGCAAGGCTTTCGCACCGGTAGACGATTGAGAGGAACTTGTCGTGTGGGCCTCATCACATTTTCTCATGTTGCCACTATGGTACTTGCACCTGCCACATGTGGAATGCAGCCGACTGCATTTTGACGTGGCGCAGTTGGTTTCGCAGAACCAGATGCAGAAGATGCCTCCCTGGGTGTGTCACCTGTCACCCACTCAATATGAGATTTCGGGCTGCGAACCCTCGGAAGAAACCTGCCTGCTCGCCGTTCCTGTCAGGCGTTCATGGTGAGTTTGCTTGACAGACAGCCCGCCAGTGAGCACGCTTCTTGTTGTCACTGCAAAACTCTGTTGTGTTTTGCGGAGTCCTTCCGGTCCCGAAGTAATGCCAGCAGGTCTGCCTGATATTCATGCGAGGCGATGCAAATATTGTATTGAACTTTGCTCTGGTGCCTTTTCCAGGCAGCCCTCATGGTCGATGCCGAGGGCAGTCAACAATTCCTTGAGCTCCTTGATGGAAAGGCTGCCTCAGAAAGAAACGGTATGAGCCATGGCGAAAGTATAAAATAACAAAAAAAACTGCTGCAATCCGCACCTGGATCAGATGGAATTTCCACAGCACCACCGGCAGCTCGCGGTTTTGGCGGGGCTGCAGTACTGGGTGTGCGGGTTGAAGATGCCCCTCAGCTTGCATTTGCAAATGGCTCATGACAGTCTGTGAAGAATAGCAAGACCTGTGCCGGCAGATGCTCTCGGTGGAGGTGGAGCGGGAGGACGCTCCATGGAGGCATCACGGTTGAAGCGAAATGGGCCTACATGCGTTGACGCATAGATGGTCCCTTGCCACACAATGCCAACTGCAGTGCACGAAAGGCATAAAAGCATGATCTAGGGCACCACTTCCCAATCCATCTTTGGAACGGAGACGGATCAATGTTGAGTCGTAGGCGGCTCGCTTCCTCATACATGATTTCTAGTTCCAACCCTTTGCAGTTGACGTGCGCCAGCCTGTCATCCGTGAGCGTCTCGACAGCGGCCCCGCATTCTTTGAATTTTTCAGGATCCCCACCCTGAGGTGACACTTAGGCTCTGGAGACCCGCATAGCTGCATAACCTTTTTATCGCCTTGTCAGGGTGATGGGTCAGCGCAGCTTTTTTGTAGGCCTTCTTGACTTCCTGGCAGTATCAGCAGCAAGCAAAGCAAGCATCCCTTTGTGCCACTGCAGGCAACAGCCTCTGCTGTTGCATCTCGTGTAATTCCCAAGATGTCATAGTAGTTCTGTGCCATCGGAGCAGGTCGCGCAGTCACTACATCTGCATGTGGCTGACTAAGGCTGACCCCCCACCATTTGCATCTCAGGCTTGCTGGGGCTAATTCGCTCGAATCATCACTTAACGATAAGTTCTGAGAAAGGTTGGCTTCCTTGGGGAAAAAACTCTAGAGTGGCATGGCTGTCGGCACCACGCAGTCATGACAACTGTGTCAACATGACCCGCGGAAGGAAAATATGAACTAGCGATCATTTCCATCATAAGGACACATCACTTGCCAAACACGGTCAATCGCATGCTCGTGTGCGCTCCTTTTTTTGCGCTGACGTGCCCGTGCGCTCGTCACCGTTTGCGTGGTGGGAGGATCATCTGATCCTGCTTCCGATATCTCAGAACAGCTTCAGGCTGGCGGCGGACAAACTTCTCTGTAGTTTTGTAGCCTGAGCAGAAACAGCAGGTGGACACTTAAGTAAGCAAACGATCCAACCTTGCCACCTTTCAAGGGCATTGTCCAAATTCAACGCAAGTGGCCAGTAGGATCAAACTGAAATCTTGGAGGACCCTCTTCACTGCTCGCTTAAGGCCCTGCCGCAGCTGCGCCCACTCCTTCAATAGAAAGCATGCCATGCGTGGAGTTCGGGGCTGTACCCTTGAACCCTGGGAGCAAGGGCGATCGCGGCATGGCAAGTACACTGGCACATGAAGTGGATCAGGATGAAAGATATGAAGCTGGAGACCCAACAGCCTGAGGCAGAAGCCAAGTTTCTCAGGCGCAAAGCCTCGAACCTGCAGCAGTTGAACATGCGAAGACTGCAGCACAACTCTCAGCCAGAAGGTCATGCGAATGCTGAAAGATTGAAAGCAGACAAGCAAGGCATAGGCGGCCTACCGCAAAGAGTGCTGAGGGCTGCGCATTGACCATCTCCAGCTTTTCAATGAGCTCGCTCAACGGAAAACCATCCTCAGACGGTTTGGTTCATAATTTTCCGATCGAGGCTCCAAATCCTGATCTTGACCCGAGAGAACGCTGAATCCAGACATTTCAAGCCACGAAGAGAAAACCATCCCCCACCCCAAGCTTGATCTGAGCATGCTTCTGTGCATTTCTCGGTCAGGAGAAAGCGCACGGCCTTCTGGATTGCCTAGACCATGGTTTGCAGTGCTCAACATCTACGATTATCGCTCTGTCGGCACTCCAGGCTCTTCAAAACATCTCGAAACTCTCAATACTTTTGCATCTTTCGCCTTTTCGCGCTTGCCTTGCCGCTCCATCTCCTCTGCATCCACCTGGACGGAAAGACGGAATAAGCCAAGAGCTTTGAATGCAGCCACGCACCCAGAACTTCCAAGCTCGAAGCAAAAGCCAAGGGACCTCCTCAGCCTCGTCTTCATCATCGTCCTCATCATCTTCGTCATCCTCGTCATCCTCATCATCGTCATCCTCATCGTCATCATCCTCCGCCTTGGTGGCGGCCTTTTCTTCCCGTGTCTCTGCTGCAGCCTTACTGGCTCAGAGCATCTCAGGCTCGCAGATTTCAGTGTCTGCTTGCAATAAAACTCAAGCCAGGCAGGGAGCTGGAGCAGCTTGAGCTGCGTAGCCTTTGGAAGCTTTGGCCTGCCCAAAGCTTTTGCTATGAACTTGCAGGCCATGTCGGTAACGTTTTTTGGTTGAAGCTTATAGAACACACTATACACCAAAAGGATGATAGAATCTTGCTCTACATTGCGGACTATAGCATCCCGAAATAGAACACTACTCATTTGGACTTTCTACTATGACCATTGGACGTGCAAAGCCAAGATGCTGCAGCTTCTGCCTTGCTGCTAAGTTCTGGGATATGCGACATGAAGCAACTAGGATAGCTGCCTAGATGCAGGTCCAAGTTGGATGGGTGATGTACTTGTGTAGCTTGTACGGAAAGATCGAATCTCGACCGCTCTCGGTTGTGAAAGCACCCAAAGAGATAGTAAACGGATGGAAGGGGCGCTTTAGGTGGACTTTCAATCAAGACAACCAGAGCAGTGGACTTGGTTGAGTCAGGCCAAGCCGGCACAGGAGACAGCAAGTGAGCGGCCCTTTTGTCAGCTCATTGCGCGATCAAAGTCGAGTCAATTGCAAGGACGGGCAATGTTCATGCGCAAGTATCGCCCCTTACTTAGAAGCTTTCACAGGCGTCATGAGCATTATGAACATGCTTTGTGCCTTTGGTTGATCAACATCGTCGAGCGCGTAGTCATGTCACTGGGAGGCCTAGTCATCGTGCTTGTACTGTTGCCCTCGCTCCCGTTGGCGCTGCTGCTGCTCCCGAATAAGCTTAAGCCCCACAACAGGCCTGGAATAAGCCCGAGATATGAAAAAGTTGTTTCAGACAAGCCCTTCCTTTCAGGCCACCCTTTACAATTACTATGTCTGACAGAGATTGGATTTGCCAAGAAATGTGGTCTGCAATGAAAAAATCTACGGAACACGAAGCCTCAGAAGTGGCACTTGGCAAGCAAGGATGTGCTAGCAAATTGCTTATTCAAAAAGAAACTGAGCAGGCCTCTGCCGCTGATGCCAGTTTCGAACTCAACTCCTGTCAAATGGCACATTGTACCTTCTCATCAGCATTTGAAACAAAACAGGGCTGCCTGAGGACCTGAAAGCCTACGACAACAATTGAAACTGCGGCTTTGTTTGACTGCCAGCCCATGCATGCATGAAATCCAGGCAACTCCACTTCAAGCAGCACCTGCCATATGAGAACTCTGAGTTGGGATGCCTGCATGTTGGATGCATAGCATGTCATCTCGGTAGCTATTAGCCTGTCGGGCTTCACTTGCAGCTGTTTGAATTTCCTGAGCGTGGTGCACACCTGCATTTTTCAAGCCACGTGTCGCGGCTTTCCCTGCAAAGCTTGCGTAACCGAAGGTTCGACTGAATGCCATTGAGCCCTTTAAACAAAATTTCTTTACCATTGAATGTCTGCATGATCCTTCATGCATACAGAATGCTTACCATGTGGCTGGGAAGTACCTGAATGAAGTTGCGCATGGAGGCACGACTCCAAGCAACGTCATGCACGAATGCAGATGAATCTAGATTGGGCTGTCTGCCATTGCTGGCAACACAACCGAATGTTGCGGAGTGTTGCGGAATGTTGCTCATCTCCTGTGTGAGTAAACCGCTGACGTGAGTTTACATCACAGACGGCAATTCTAAACAATTTGAAAGGTGCAGATGGCTCTTCAAATGCACACCCAAGCCCTATTTACTGGTAGAAAGACAAATGCAAGTATGGACATCTACGGACGAAACTCACAATCGACGATGCGTCCGCAAAAGAGGCTACATGCATGATAGAGTGCAACCGCCAACAAAAGCGGTGCCCGACCAGACTGCACAGGACAAAGCAGCCAAAGAAATGACCTCTGCATGCCTGCTGGAATATGATCAGCTTCTGCACAAGGTCTTCCTTTGAGCCCTTTTTTCCAAGACCTGCAAGGTCAGGACGGCCATGAATCCACAGTGCAAGTGAAATGCTTGCAGTGAGCCTCTCGCTACACATTCCTCTTCGAGCTCTTTCTTGGATAGGCCGCTCCTTACAGGTTCTGAAGACACGAAGCCACACAGTGTGTCCTGGCAACCCAAACTTGGTGGCAGTGCCAGTTTCGTTCCCGGAACTTCTTGGCATCCTGTCAGCCAAGATAAAGAAGCCCCCATCAAGACAAGACACTTCCAAGCACCTCCACTGTCGGAGCCAAGTTGTTTGCCGTAGCCTCTGGATTCTTTGAGAATTCCGACTGGTCAACCGGAAATCTCAGACAAGCGCAAACTTCTAGCAAAGGACACATGGAACATGGAAAATTCAGGATGGGGCGTCCACTTCCTTGCCCGTGCCTTCTGAAACACCCTTGTTCGAATCGAAGCTGGTTAACTCCGCCTTGCTTGCAAGGTCAGGGATCAGCAAAAGGACATCCGAACACAAAATGGCCAATGCCTCGTGCGACTGTTCCAACTCATCCAGCTCCTTTTGGGCAGCCTCTTTCATGGCACCTGCCGAGATAACAGCCCCTGAGCGGCAACAGCCGCTGAGCCGTGTCGGGCACAGAGCTGCTCGCCTTTCAGCTTTTTGATCTTTTTCTCCAGTTCCTGCTGTGAGTATGCAACACGTTTCGTCTCTTGGCAATGTGCTGGGAAAAAAGGCTTCGTGGCTTCGTGCACTCTCAAAAGTAATAACTACTTCTAGGCATTGTTCGCCACAAGTCTGCGCTACTTACTTGGCGTGACGCGCCTGTCGTTGCTGCTTTTGCCGCTGCACCAGCTTTGACCTCCATCAACGACGATACTGGACCGCGGAGGCTGCTGATTCAAGACTTCTGGCTGCTTAGGTGAAATTGTGATTGGGGGGTTCTGGCCAAAGGACGCTGATAGTTTTACATGCTCTCTCCGGATGTCTTCAATATGTTTTGCTCTTTTTCAGCTTCCCTGCCCAGGCCGAGATGTGAGGACGTTCCACGTTAAAGGTGGATTTCAGCATCCTTTAGCCAAGACGGTCGGCCGCTCCGCACACAAGGGGTCGATTCAAACAACATGGGTTGTTGTCCAACAACAGCACTAAGAAGCAAAGTCATTGCAACAACAGGATTAACAATCATAGTCAATGCCAAAACAAAAAATCGGCAAGACTGAGAAATTGTCTGATTTGTCTGCATTACTATTTCCCCATTGATTGTCTCGGGCGCTTCCAAGCTTGCTTGCTCGCTGGCCTGCGGGCAAGAACAGCGGATGGACAAAATTGGAAAAGCAGGGGTGAAATGCACAAAAATACCGTCAGCCCTTTGTGCTAAGGCTGAGGCTTACGCCAATAAAAAAAAAAGTACAGCTCACCGGCCACCCTAGAGGATCCTGCATCTTGGAAGGAGCTTAGCTCCAGCGCAGGGTTCATCATGAGAATTTAGATTTGCCACATCACGCACTTGCAACGTCAATCTCAAGGATTGGCTAGCAAAGGAAATTGGGTATTCCGTTGCAAGATTACTTTGGTCCTGATACAATCTGTACTGCATGTGAAAAGAATTTGAGGCTTGTCGAAATCAAATGCTGTCAAGCTCACTCACGCACTGTTTGCAACACACCGAAAACTGCATGATCATGTTGAATGCAAATGTGAAAACTCTAAAGGCTGCCAGGAGCCATCTAATCTTCCGCACAGGGGCAATTTTCTAATCTGTCACACAGATGTGGTTCGTTGCTTCATGCCCCAGGTGCCCCCTGCATGGATGTAAAATTCAATGTGAAAATATGCGAACGCGACGTACATGCAGGAGGAAGTGAATCCTTATCCTCCATGTCCTAGGTAGGGTTCACACACGCACGTTGACATCAAGCTTAAGCCTTCCCAGCAAGAAGGTAAGGCCTTTCTGCATGAACAGCATCCATGGCAAAATGGCTGGAATGGATCGGTTGACCAAAAGCTTATGAGAATGACAGCTCTCTTGCGTGGGCCTAGTCATGCTTGACTAGACAATCAGTCATGAAGGCAGCTATCTTACAAGTGTTGCTATTGTCAGTACTTGAGCCAAGACCACAACCAGAACATGGCTGCAATGACGCCGGCAGTTACTGAGGATTCGGCCAGGCATCAAAGTCTAGTAGGGAGTCTAAGAATGAGAAGAAAAATGCAAAGCCATCATCGGTTTGGGCCTATGCTTCAGACCAGTCTGTATGCGTGTCCCTGGAAGCTGCAACTGGGGTTTGCTTACCTACAGTCGCCTAGCAAAAGTTCTTCACCGCAAAGGCGGGCAGATGTTGGGAGGCCACAATCGGATGAGCTATGAGCACTGAGCAAGCCATTGCTGATGTCTTTCGCTTCTCCGCAGGTGCTTCTTTTCATGGTGTCTTGGAGCTTTTGCTTGGCAGCGTTTGGGCCTCTGATATGCTGAGAGCCTGCACAAGCGCTTGCTGTGGCAGGCTTCGCAGATGTGCTGCGGAATGCCCCTCAGCTTTCCCGGCTATCTGCTGCAAAACAAGAGGGCGAAACCGGTCCTTATGACCCTAAGTGCCTGAAGCCTGTTGCGTTCTGGAAGCAATGCAAACAGTTGAGATCAAAGTACCGTCAAAAACGGATCAAAAAGCTCATGGAATTCGTGCTGGGTTCTTGCGTTGGTCACTTTTTGGATCTTGCTTGCTTCGTCCCGAACGATGGCCGATTTCTATCGAAAAGCATGGTAACGGGGCCATCAAACTGTGTTAAGGCAGTGTTCAGCTTGGAAACTTGAGCCAAAAGAATAGGGTTACTGGAGCAAGGTGTGCAACCTCTTCAATTAAAGTTCATGCGATTTGGTTCTTATGCTGTAGAAGACTATACTGAAATAATTCATACCAGCAATGAGTTCCTAAAATTGCCATGCAAATTGAAACCCTTCAACATGTTTTAAGGTCAAGCTGGCTATGCTTGCTTATCTGCTCCAGACCCCTTCAACAATCCCATGAGGATCATTCCAAAGCAAACCTGACACGCTTTGAAACCACACCGCGCTTGAGCACTTCGGAGGGTGAAACCGCGAAGCGTCAGCTTCCAGGACACAAGCTTGCACATTTCACATCTTCTCGCAGAAGGCAAAGTTAAAATGGAACGGAGTACGCCGTGCCCCAAAGAATCCTAGCAACTGTGTGAAACATATGCTGTTGAGCTCTTGGATCCTGCTCATGGAGCTTTCCGAAGCATCAGCTTGATGAACTCCTGCTACAAGTGACAAGCAATAGCAAGAGTCAAAACACCGATTGAATCATTGACTCAAATGAAAAATGTCTCTGAGCTGACATCCACCATGATAGTGCTTCCATCTCTGCTATGCAAAGCTTGTGCACCTACACGCATGCAAGTAAGGAGATTTGAAATTTCAGGCCTGGTAGTCCACCAAGCCATCCTTCCAAAGCTTGCCGCAAATGCTGGGTTCCATGCAACATGACCATTCCATGGCGCACAGTAGACTTGTCTCCAACAGGGATCTGCCAGTCTCAGCCTCCGAATGCTGCGGCTCGCGGTGCTCCCTTGTCTACATAGTAGAGTCCGCGTGCGCAGCACGGTTATGAACATTAGTTGGCCAAGCCTGCTTGACAAGCGGCCAAATAGAACGAAGTTGAAATGAAAATACCAACTCCTAAGCTGATGTCCACGCCTGTTCAGCTGGATGCTGCGAGGCAGCCTCAGCCCGATACCTGATGAGAGATTTAGAATGTGAGACTCGCGCACTGCACAAGGTGGACTCTAAGCTGAGAGGTGCACTCGCTCAAGAAATTCTCGAACTGCTCGTCGGTAAACGGGCTACTTCCCAGAGACCTTTGGAATCAGTCGTCTTCCCGTTTCAATAAGCTGCATAAATTGCCCGGTCTTGGCAGACCTCTCCTATAGTTTTCTACAATTATCTATGACTGTTCCATCGTCGCCCATAATTTCCACAACGGTCAAAGACTCGACTTCTATACTTTTTCCATTCTGTGTCCACCGTTCTCCTTCACACGCTCAATCTTCCCCATGGCAACAAGACACAAAGTACCGATAATCACGGGGTCAAGTTTTTTGTAGCTTGTTCTTGCTGGAACGTGTCTTTTGCTCGATGGTTCGCTGGGGTGCCAAAACATGCTCCCGCTAGTGGGATGAGAGACTAAACATCTACAACATGCAATGATGTATAGAAAAAGCTGCTTTACAGGGACAAAAATGACCAAGCCGTGACAGCAGTAATCACAAGCAGCAACAGCTTAAATGAGAAGAAATTGTCTAGTAGTGACCAATGACCCTACTAAAAATGCCACTGGCAAGGGCTCCACTAGCAACGACAATCGTATTACACATGATGCCTGATGACAAAGATTTTAGTCCTAGAAGTCGCAATTGTGGCAGCAAGAATAACAGTAGCACTCATGAACACGTACCAAAATGCAAAACAAGTCTTCTACCTGCCACAGAAACAAAACAAACAACATCAGAAATAGGAACAGTACTTGCATGAGCGCAAGTAGCACCGAAGAAACTGAACATGGAATGCTCGAAAGAAGCTTTTGAGCCAAAAGCTGAAGATGCTCACGTGACAACGCCCACTCCAGCAACAAACCATGCTAATCAAATGTGAACTAGATACGTCCCGCCCTGCCCCCCCCCTTTTCATCTTGCAATGAAAAGAAAACAAAGCGACACACCAGCTTCAGCAACCAGACTACCGGCCATGCTCAGAATGCATTTGTAAATGTGCTGCACTTTATCTTTGGACCAACGTTAGAATACCAGTAGCAGGTAGTTGAGACCAGTCGTTGCCAAACATGATTTTGATGGAAAACTGCTAGCAAGCCAGAATCAGAGTGACCCGCGACAACGTGCAGAACCATCATGCACGCTGATAAGACTAAGAATTGACAACAACAGGTTTACAAATCGTGGTTCTGGCTTGGCTGGTACTTGAAATTGCTTAACTTCTGCGGGGCGGCCAGCCCCCACCTCACGCGACTTAGTTTCATCAAAAATGCACTGCAGAATGCTCGCACAAACTGCAACAAGGCAAGGCGACTGAAATCGTCATAGCCGCGCCACAATGAGAGCATCAAGCCCCAAAGATGGTAGCGTTGAGGTACGACCCGCCCCAAAGATGGTAGCGTTGAGGTACGACCGGCCCCAAAGATGGAAGCGTTGAGGTACGACCCGCCCCAAAGATGGTAGCGTTGAGGTACGACCCGCCCACGTCCCAAATCTCAATAAAAATTCAGCCGCACCAACATAATATGGAGCCGGGGCCTAGACCTGAGGCTGCATGTGGGTGAAAGCACGTGCGGTCTAAAGAAATCTAAGTCATGGTTTGAGCAACATTTGCAGCACAGCTTTGGTTGCTGGCACGTCCGAATTCGGTCAAGGTTTACTGTTGTGTGCCCGCCCTTCTTCTCCTCTTACCCAGTGAAGCGGTAGGCTAAAGAGGCTAAAATTGAGCAAAAGGCCTGTAGATCAGAAAAACATTCGCACTTACAAGTGACCCCAGCTTGTCGCAAGTCACCCTCATCTGAACGTTCTGGGGGCTTTGCCAACACTTCCTGCCCCGAAAACAAGGGACTCTGCTTTACGGCTCGGCCTCCTATCAGTCAGGCTACCACGCTGCCGGATGCTGGAAAACAGGCTGCGGGAGCTGGCATTTGTCTCTAGTAGGGGTATTTTTATATAAGGGACCTTTAAGAAAGTCGAAGTTTTGAGTTTTGCTGAAGCATGGCCCCTTGTACGAAATCGGCAACTTCATGAGCAATCAAGTTGTCAGAGCCCTAGGCCTTGCTGGCCAAGCTCATCGCTTTCCACAATTTGACGCCTGGAACTGCCGCCTAGACACGTCATTTGCTTCCGGAAGTCGCTCTCTGCGTTGACGCTAATGAAGCCACTTCCGTCTTTGTCAAACACAGCAAAAGCTTGGGCCAGCTTCTGTTGCAAGACCACATCCTTTCGAGTGGCAGGAACAAGACAACTCATGCTCAGTGAGAAAAAAACTCAAGGGCACTCCTGCTCCCGCTTGGCCATGATTTGCAGAAAATCTGCAAGTGTGACGGTCCCATGCCTGGAGTTCCGATGTAATCAAGCAGGAACACGAAGAAAAGAAGAAAAGCAAAACACACTAGGCCTTTACTACGCAACGTCAGCTAAAGATGCTACAGAATCTGTGTCAAATGCACGAACAACACGCCTGTCAGCAGCCAGATCGCGCATGTCCTCTGATTGTGGCAAGGCTTCGTGAGGCTGAGTCCATTGCACGTGATATGTGAGCATGAGCCTCGTCCGAGAGGGTGTGCCCACGCGATCTCATCAGGATGCCCAGCTCCGTCTTGCAAGCAGGGGCACGTGCTGGGGTTTCGGGCTCCACGTGGCTTAAGATCTGCGTCTCCTTGAGCCCTCCCTTATGCATATGTCATGTGTGTCTGCTTCTTTGTGCTGCGTTCCTGTTGCTGTTTCCCATCTGCTTCGCCCAGGTTTTGCTGTTCCGATTTTGCCGATCTGCAGGCTGCCGCTTCTCAACGTATCCAGCGCCAATGGCTTTGATCGCTCAACTTTTCTCTTTCTTTGCGCATCTCTGACAGTACCCTCGTCTGCTGCGTTCTTCTGTTTATCAGCTTATCTGTGTTGTCACGTTGAGCATATCCTGGGGTCCAAAGCCAGTACAAGGATGATGTTTATCATGCCGCGATCTGTCCAGATCGAGGCCAGCCCCCGCCAAAGTTCAAGAGCATTACCCGAAAGTGAAAATTGCAAAGTCGGAACTCGGAATTGTCTGAATTCCCAGTCGGAGGTTCTAGGCCCCCAGACCTTCATCCTGCTGTTCTGAGCAATCTGTTTTGGTATGCTTTCGCTTTGGGTTCGAAACGTATGCCACACTGCCTCAAAGGTGTTCAGCACTGGCCTCTGCCCCACCTCCACAAAGGATCCCCACCACCACTCAACCGCATCCAACCCCTCAAACCGCAGCATGGGCGTCTTCAAGTCAAGATTTGCGGTGTTCTAAAAACGACTGTTTCCATCTTGGCTACTTTACAATGGAGGTTCTTGTTGCTCTGTGCGTTTTGGGCTTCCGAGTCTAGGTGCCAAAGGTGATGGCCATTGCTCTGATTGTGCCAGTCTTCTGTGCAGAACGCAAATCCCTGCATCATGCGAAATCATGGAGCTAAGCGAGCGGCTGGTTGGAGAACCCCGGTGTGGTTCTTGTCCATGTCATTGAAGGCCTGTTGCAGTAGAAGCACCACAACTCGAAGGAGCAGGCGTTGCTAGACTAGTTTTTGTCGCTGCCTCAGTGTACACACGCACTTGCTCCTCAGTCAATCCAAACTCCATGGTTCACCTCAGCACCAAAGCATGCAGATCAACCTCCGTGCCGACACGCAGGCCGGCTTGCCTTGCTTATACGTACCAGGGTCCTTACATGTGCTTACGACACGCGGTCAAAAAGCCCTTGCCGGACCTTGCGGACCATGACTTTAGACTTTAGACGTCTTGTTCTTTTTGGCGGCTTGCGTAGGACTTTGGCTGTGTGGATGGCACAGGGCAGATGGCGAACCAAGAATGACACAATATGCTCTAGTCGCACGCTTGCTCTGCGTTTGTTTGGGAGACTCCTCTCAACCCAATGCTTCCAAAACCTCTGGCGGCTGTCCTTCACAATAGCCCCCTGTTTCTCTTCTTTGCTCAACCAAGTCACCACTGCGATTTTTGCGGCGGTGCAGCCACGGAGTCGGCGAAAGCTGCAATTGAATTGGCAAACTGCACGGGCCAAAACGGCACATCTCATTGCGTAAGAAGCAGAATGTGGTGGCTAAAAGATGTTGGAACGGCTCTTGTTCACACACACCTTCCGATGCTAAACTTGAAGGTGCCTTGGGTCAAATGGAAAAGGAATCACACTTTCCTTACGCCGGGGGAAATTTCCAACATCGGCTCCTGCCCCTCCATGCTAGAAACTTCTTCAACTCCCCTAGCTTGGTGCACGATTTTCCTGCACGCGGAGTCGGAACAAAACATGCTGAGACATCTTAGCAACCCACAGGCAGAGGCAAACTTCGGAAACTCCCTACAAACGTAGTTGCATGGAAGTTTGGTTTTTGAAGCAAGCGATGCTGCTGCACTCAAGGGCATTTAAAGCAGGTACGTCACGCGGCGTCCATTGTGATATCCTGGTGGGTGACCCTGAGCTTGGTTGGGCACAGCTGGCAACCGCCTTTTGCCCCCCTGAAGACTCTGTATGTGTCATGATAACTTCGACCAACAGGTTTGCAGCGCACATGCACACAGCCCGGTCCGTCTGCGGACCAGAATGGTAAAAACATTGCAGCATGCGCAACCTGCGGCCCGCCGATCGATTTTGGCTGGAGGTGCTTGCTGCAACTCATGGAGACAAAAAATGATTTCGGGATATGACTATGACACGAAATTGGTGCATCAGATACTGTTTCGGGGGCACTTGTGTAGCAATAATTCGAAACGGTGCACGAAAAAGAGATTGATTTGCATTTGCAGATCCCGCACTTTGCGGAAGCCAAAATGTCCATCCTTCTTCCAAAATGCCAACTCCACCAAGCCGACAGATCCTTAACTTCGCACGGCTTTTGAAGCCCGTTGGACCTAGACCTTGAAGAAAGGATACCAACACTTGGAAGGCATCCGTCTCCAAAAGCCACCTTTGAAAAAAGTCCACTCCCCACTCTCCTTTGTCGTGTCCACACTCCACGCTCCGCGCTCCAAGCTCCATTCTCTTCACTACTCCACTCTCCGCAGTTCCCTCCACTCTCCACTCTTGATTTAACTTTCCACTCCAGTTTCGTCTTTCCTCTCGACATTCTACTCTCTTCTCTCCATTCTCCACGCCCCCAGCCCAGCACTTTCCGCTCCGCTTTCCTCCCCACTCTCCTCCCCAGTCTCCACTCTTCACGCTCCACTCTCCATTCTCCAAACTTCACTCCAATCCGTTCTCCACTCTCCACTCTGGACTCCACTCTCCACACAATCCACGCTTTATTTTCCACACTCCACTCCACCCCACTCCACTCTCCACTCCACGCTCCTCTCTCCACTCTCACTCCACTCTCCATTCCCCACTCTGATCTCCATAATACTTCACTTCACTTTGCTCTGTCCGCTCTCCACTTACTTTCCTCTTCACACTCGACTTTCCATTCCGCCACCTTCCACTCCACTCTCCATACCTCAGCCCATGCCAGATTCTACTCTCCACGCCACTTTCCGCCCCAATATCCGCTCAGGACACGGGCGCCCAGAAGTGACGACAGTTTCGAGGATCGCGACCCCGACACGTCCCATCTTGTGACTGTTGACACTTCCGACAAACAAAGAGAAGATCACTGTCCTACAGTGACGACACTTACAAGGATGGCAACCCCCACGTTCCCACCACTGTGACTGTTGACATTTTAGACACGCCACAATGCTGCAAGGCTCCAAAAACGACGACAGTTTCGAGCATAGCGAAACCGCTGCCGTTTAAACATCTGAGGGGGGGAGGAGCAAAGCTGTGAGTTTGCACAGCTTGCTGAGGCACGACTTACCCGAACAGAGATTCCCTCAACAAGTTGGTTTCCCACCGTCACATCACGGGAATTGAGCTGCCCCAAAAATCTGGGACAGGGATGGACTTTGGCTTGGCCTGCACCACACAGTGTTCTCAGCAACACCTGCATCGCCTCTGCTTTTGTTCTGGGGAGGCATACTGTACCAAACACTTGTTGGAAGGTCCAAGCTCATGGCTGAAAACTTTGCAAGAAATGCTCAGGCCACAGTACTGTTGAGAGAGCAACAGGTTGCATGAGTCGTTGCAAACAACCGGAAGGTTACTGGTGGTCACAACATGTTTTTCCAATATCAACCGGCTGCGGCACTTCAAATACATGCAATGCAATAACAGGACTGCTCAACGGCGCTTGGCCCTCAAGGCAAAACCTTCCTTCCTCGTCGACTTTCAACATTGCGGTGGAAGTGAAAGGAATCATGACCTCATGAATGCTGGTTGTCCACTCGCTGGTTGCTGGGGGCAGACACTAATCGCACAAGGCAAACTAGTTGCTCAAGGCAAAATTCAGTGGCTTGAAAACAGAACTGTCATAGAGGCGGTTGTATAACGTCACATTCATGCCAGCATGTTTTTGCTACTGGAAAATTGAACCCAAAGCATTCAACTAAGGTACGTCATGAGGCCTGGATTACCCGAGATTGCCCTGAGCTTCATTGGGCACAGCTGGGTACCCACCCTGTGTTTCCTGAAAACTTTGTACATGTCATGATCCCTTCCATTTGCCACTTGCAAGGCACGATCCGGGTTGGAAGTTTCAAGCTGATCCCTTTGACTAACAGGCTTTGCAGCACGCAGACAATGTTGAGGGCACATACTGAAGTTCATTTCAACTAGAGCTTGATCAAATTCCCGTCAGAAATACCTATGTCGCAAAGCCTGAAGTTCCCTTTGCGACCGCACTGGACTTTCTTGAAACTACTCAGGATCAAGAACTTACAGCATGACCTGTTATATTGAGAGAACAACAGAAAATAAGCACGGCCTGCTTTTGAAAGGTACCCACCGTCCTTGGGGCTACTATTCAAGCGCTCCATGATCTGGGCTAACCCTCAGTGTCAACAGAGGTTTGGGTCAGGCATGCTCACGTTGCGACCTGCGAACTACCTGCCCAACCCTGCCCCATGACAATTTTGACTTGTCCGTCCTTTCTTAGCACATGCACAAAGGAAGTAGTTGTGTTGTTCTTGCACTATCCCCCTCGCTGAATCTCCGTAAGATATGGTTTTTGAAGCAACGGTCAAGTAGCGGCTGGCCCTACATATCCGAAGCACAGCTGGCATGCAATTGAGCACATAGCTGAATTCGGAAGCTTTGTACAAAGAGGTTTGAGCGCCTGACTAGCACACAGAATGTCCATAAAGGCCAACTTTGCAGCCACAAACAGCTATCGCAAGCTGTTGCGTGCTTTGTACATTGGGTTGCTCACCCAACTCAGTGCTGAGGCTATCGGGTTCCAAAGAGCCGGTGTTTGAGCTGCGGGTTCCTTGGCAGACGGGAAACACGAGGGAAGCGGATTTTCTGGAAAACTGTTGATGACTTGGCCCGGCACTTGCTGACGATTTGACCATCGACCTTCTCTGTTGGCACCTGCACAGCCTCTGCATCATTCAATATGATAATGATCCTTGGTGGGGAAGTCTGGCAGGATGACCTCTTCTGCAACTTCGGCACCAGCAGCGCTGGGAAAGAAGTAGTCCTTTCACAAAGCAGCTCGAGGCTTGGATGGTAACTGCAAGGTAACTCTGCTTGTTCTCCGGACACCTGGTACTTTTTTGTGCTTGGAGCAAGTCCGTGTCCCATTGTTGCACCTCAGTGCGCATAACGACCCAGACGCAGAAGACAAACAAAGCTAAAACACCATATACGACTATGGCTGATACCCAGAGGTGGCTGCGCAGCACACCCCGGAAAGCGAGATCCAGCATCGATGTGAAGCTGTCATGGCTGAACGGCTGAACAACGCAGGCTTGAAAGGCAAGCAGGCCGGGAGGACCCGCTCCCGGGTGCCTAGTGAATATCCCAGAGCATCTCGCTTCGTTTGCACCTGGCACGACACCCAAAAATTTGCACTTGAGTCACTGCTGTCAAATGCACAGGGCACTCGCTTGCTGGTGGTAGGTGGCCTTGGACTTGGAACACAGCAGACGAATCTACGCATGTCGTCACAGCACACAAAAAGCCCCGCTGATACAACAAATTAACATCGGCTTTAGCAAGGACTTGGCACAGGTTGCAATTGTCGCGCAACATTCGCAGGCTGGAATTTCACCTGGAATGATCACCGCAAGAAAAAAAGTAGGATTGCAATGCAGCTGAAGGCGCGGCAAGGTCAGAACCCACTTCCGAACGCACCATTTTCGCAGACTCGCTGAGACCTGCTGGGCCCCCAGTCATCTGTCAAACCCCCTTGTAAGGGACTCTGGCCTGGGTTACCTCGCGAAGCTGCCGTCTCTAAGGGTGCCTGCCCGAGTGACAGAAAAGGGGGTCACTTGTGACTTCTCGAGAGGAGGGTCGCTTGTGATTTCTCTCGGGGGTCACTTGCGACTTCTCAAAAATGCGAATTTGTGACACGTCTCGGCAAGAATTGCCTTCTCCTTCTTAAAAAACACGAAATTGCGACGCGTCTCAGCACATAACGCCTCACACTTTAGGGTTAGGGTCTAGGGCTAGGGGGTTTAGGTTAAGGACACCATAAGCTTGTTCAGGGCTCAGGGCTTATAGGCTTTGGATGTAATGTCCACGGCTGAGGCTCAACAACATTTAGGTCTCAGGTCACGCATCTCCAGGGTTTAGGGTGAAGGCTGAGTTCACGGTTCAGGGTTTGCGGTTCAGGGATTAGGGTCACGGGTGAAGGGTTCAGGCGATTTCTCTGTTTCGCAAAACGCGAATTTGCGACACATCTCAGCAAATAGCGCCTCATGCTTAAAGTTCAGGGTTTCAGGTTTAGGGTTTAGGGTCTAGGGGTGTAGGGTTTAGGGTTTAGGGCTTAGGGTGTGTCAGGCAAGGGCGCGCGCTCGGGCGTGAANNCCACCCCGGCCACCCAAACTATACTCCATTAGGATTTAGGGCCATTTAGGGTTTCTTCTCCTCTGAAGATGATCACCACCATCACCCCTCATGGCCGATCATTTTGGGTATACGCTCCGGAAAGGGGTAGCCCTAGGCATGCAATGCCCTGCACGGGCCCTCAACCGAAGGTTTTGAACAGGTGTCACTTTGCGAATGGAAGCCGGAAGCGTCTAAAAGCCACCTTAGGCCGATCATCTCGGGCATCCACTCCGGTTGGGAGTAGCCCGCAGGCGTCAAGGTAACGGTTTCCTCAAAGCTGGTGTGTATTCAAGTGGTGTGTCCGGCTTGAAACCCCCGGACATGGCTCCGAATAAGGGATCACCTACTCCAAAATACAATTGCTGGGAGCAGGGGAGGCCATTTAAAGATCTGCAAAGCCAATGGCTCTAGCTTTTTGTTTTGTAGGCTGGCCTTGGGTCGGTTTTGAAGGTTCTGGACATTTTGGAAAGGTTTGGGAATTTGGATGGACCTAGGCTCTGGAGCGGCTGGGAGGCGCTGGGAGGCCCTGAAAAGCCCTGAAAAGCCCTGAAGGGCCAAGGGAAAGCCTGGGAGGCCCTGGGAGGCGCTAGGACCTAAACCCTAAACCCTAAATCCTAAACCCTAAACCTCCAGAGCAAATGGGGCAGTCTTTGGGGTTAATATTTACTGACGTAAAGGTGGTCTGGGCCTGTCCAGGTCAGACGGCGAGGCTTTATTTACCCTCACCTTTCTGTCTCCCTCGGCCAAGCGTTCGGGGTCTGTCGCTCGACGGTAGCGACCCTCTCTTAGTTTAGGATTAGGGTTTAGGGTTTAGGGTTCAGGGTTTAGGGTTTAGGGTTTAGGGTTGAGGGTTCAGGGTTTAGGATAGGGCTTTAGGCATCGGGGGTAACACGGTTTCTAGGGTTAGGGTTTCGGGTTAGGGTTCCAGGCTAGGGGGTTTTTAGGGGTTCTAGGGTTTCACGGTTTAGGACAAGGTTTAGGGTTTAGGGTCTAAGGGCCTTTCATGGTGGGGGCTTGTGGCTGTTTAAGGTTCAGGGCTCACAGACTTAGGTTCGGGTTTAACGTTTAGGTCTCAGTTACGGGTAGCTAGGGTGTAGGGGTAAGGCTACGTTCGTGCTTTAGGGTTTAGGGTTCAGGGATTAGGGTTTAGGGTTAGGGTTCAGGCTCTAGGGTTTGGGGGGTTTAGGGTTTAGTCGGGGTCAGGTTTCAGGGAGTTGGGCTTGGGTTCAGGGATTGGATTCTGGTTGGCGAGGGCAAGGGCTACTGTTTCCACCATTCGGGGCGGGGCATGTTTTCAGGGTCAAGGTTCGCGGTGTTGGGGCTCGGGGTCCAAGACGTGAACGATTTAGGGTGAAGGTTTTGGGCTTATAGGTGCTGCAGGTAGGGCACGTTTTTCCGGGAAATAAATACATGAACATTTTGCCTGAAAACTGGGCTCTGGGCTGGCATGTTTTCATGGTCAATGCTCGCGTTTTTTGGGCTCGGGGGCCAAGACTGCAACGATTTAGGATGAAGGTGTTGAGCTTGCAGGTGTTGCAAGATTAGGCCTCGGTTCGCGTCAGGGCATTTGGGGCTTGGGCTTAGGTTCACAAGTGGTTCACGGTTAATGGGTGGGCCTTCAGGGGTTGGAGGTAACAGGGTTTTTTGGGGTTAGGATTTGGAATTAGGGGTTTAGCGGTAAGGTTCAGGGATTACATGGGGACCCTAGAATTAGGGTTAAGTTTTTTAACCTTCGGACTTTTATTACGTCTGCCTGACAGGCACAGCTTTCTTGCCCACTCGGAAATAAAGGAGAGCCTCATTCTGTTTGAGTGGCCCGGTCTGTGCGTGGACCCTTGGAAATGCGAAGCCTTAGGCCTACCGGGACCTCTCCATCAGGACCAATAACGGTCTCATCAAGCCTCACACTCACTCCATGTAGTTGAACTTCGACCAGTGTGACTCCAGAACTCGACGTACTCGAACTCGAAGTATCCAGCATGTCGCCAACCCCCGCACCCTCATCAACACTGGTGGTACGCGCCACTCGTTCATCAGGATCATGCTCTTTGCTTCACGCCTGAGACGCTGCACCCTGAGGTCCTTCTCCATTTCCTTGATCATATCTTTCTCCCATTGGGGGCATTCATCACGGCAATGCCCTTCCGCTCCACAAAGATTGTCACTGCCATCACCACCATCCTGCGACTCCACCTGGATCACTTGACGTCGTTTTTGCAAGTCTCGCAATCTGCGGTTCCATTTCTCTGCAAAGTTGCATGGGTAGGGTCCTTTTCATTGGTAGGTTCGTCCTCAGAGGCGATCATGAGGGCCTGGAGCGCCGCCATAGTCTCGCCATCCATACACTTGTCCATCATGTCCTTCATGCACACCTGTAGCTGCGCCACATGGCCTCCAATGGCGACCCTTTCCTTTCGCAGACCTTCCAGCTCTGGCTGAAGCAAAGGCAGCCATGTTTGTACTAGGTTGGTCTCGTCTTCATGTTCTTGACCATCTTGTCGCGGAGGGTCGTGTATGTGTGCTGGATCTCCTTCGCCATGACCCGGTTCGTGCTTCAGGCTCCTTCTCATTTTTGGCGTTCACCACGCGCGCTTGCCCTTCATGATGTAGAGTGATGCGTCCGATCTTCACTGCCCTGCCCTTCGTCTTCATTGTCTCCCTCACTCAAATCGACCACCATCTGCACTGATGCTTCTCCACTCAACTCATCATGGCCTGCGTCTTCAACCCTTTCATTTGCTCCACTAGCACCCACGTCATTATCCCTCATTTCTTCCTGCAGTTCGCGATCACAGATGGCGTGTTGCTGCGCTCGTCACTGCGGTCCATCTTGTGGCACCCCTGGTCCAATCCCCCGCCTCACCCTTCTTTTCCATCTGGCAACCACTGTGCAACATCAAGCCCTCGTTCTGCCCCAGAACTTCTTCACCCACTTGCGTCCCCGCGCATAATGTCTGGGTTCCACTCTGTGAGTCTCGCCCATGGCCGCGTCAATCACCTGTTGCAATCCAACACAAACTTGACGCACAGATGGAAGAAGACTATTCCGGTTCCTGTAAATCACCTGGGTGATGGAGACTGCTAGGTCCTTGGCTTTGGCCGGATTTCGATGCCGGACTTCATCCAGCTTTGCATGAAGGTCACCCTTTAGGTTTTCCATCCGTGATGTCACTCATTTGTCTACCCTGTCTCTGCATCAGGCATTGATGATCATCTTCTTCTCCCTCATCTTGGTCCTGTAGTGGCTCGGGAGCAGCAGGTAGAGGCTGATAGGTAGCCGGCATGGAGGCATTTGCAGGAGGCCCTTCCGAAATCAATCTCTCCACGACATAGGACTCAAGGATATTTCCTATGCCCTGTAACATCGCACCAATGGTGCGTAGAAGAAGACCAGCGACGATTACCACAGTGGATCCTCTTGCGTGAAATTCATCATCAAGCACTTGTCTTGCTCGGCGTGGCAATACCACCCAATCACTCTCTTGGTCGGCACCACCATGTAGTAGACCTGCTGAGGACTCGGCCATTTTGGACCCCCATTGGGGAGCATCATGAACCCAGGGCTCCTCCTTCACTGTAGTCTGCTTCTCCTGCTGGATGGCGGATGACGCGGCAACCTGTCTGGGAGGTCTCTTCGGCCGACATCATCATCTTCTTTCTGGTTGACCTTGCGTCTTTTTCCCCTTTCTTGGTTCCCCTCCTGCATCATGACCACATGCAAACCACTGGTAAGCATGCATGGCCACAGCCATTTGCCCTACTCCCTCCAACTCCATGATATATTCTGGACACACATGATGCGGTCCAGCTGGATTCGTTCCAGGTTGAAGAGCAGCCTCAGCATGGTCACCTCCTAGTTCAACCAGATCACTCCACCATATGGCCGCGTCATGCTCTGGCATAACCCTTAACGGTCTTCTCCTTGTTGGTCATGCTGCGGTGGAGGTTCCCTGGGCTCCCTTGGGGTTGCCGATCCCGGCGTTGTTCCTCCCCTGTTACGGTCACTGCCTTCCACGCCCTCTCTCTCTAGTGCACTTCCACACCTGGGTCTCAATGTTCTGGTCTCGTCGCGCACGCGGGCCATCTCGCCATGGGCGGCGGCCATTCCCACCACGGTATCCTCGTCCTCGATTCCATTTCCTGTGACCACGATCCAGCACCCACGTTGTATCCTCGTCATGTTCTGTAGGGTTCATGTCGCGCTCTGGCATGCACTCCGCAGACCCACCTTTCATGATGTTCTCGAACATAGCTATGTTGACGTCATACTTGGCCTCCATCATATTCACGATGCACTGAATCATGTAACGCGGGGGCTTCAGGGGGTCGTTGTTGTGCATTATCTCCTCCACGTAGTGACCGAGGACGTCCAGGTAACGCACGTACACCATACAGAAGTCAAAGAGGTCATCTGCGTCCCAGATTTGGCACCAACCCTTTCTCCAACTATAGCTGGTACTCGACACTGGCCTTTCCTCATGTATGTGCTAGGGCTTGTTGCGCATCATCTCCGAGGTTTCACAGGTGTTGTTGGGGCTAGGGTCCATGTTATTGATCCCTGTGTTGGATTGTGGCTTCCCAGGGTTGCTGTGTGACTTGTGGTCATAGCTGGCCTCCTCTGCAACTACGGCGCGGGGAATCGTGTTACTCGGGGCGATCGGGAGGTCCATGTAGTAGACATCGGCGCTCATCTCCGGCAAGGCTGGCCCACCATGTTTTTCCCGACGTCGTTCACCAATCTCTGGGTTCCAGCATTTTGTCTCGCCTTGGCCAATGATCTCGGTCCCTTGCTGACTTTCACCAGTCCACCAGAAGGGTCGCCCTAGAACATCATGTTCACCTTGCGTAGTACTCATTGTCGCCGGACCAAAATGGTCCCAATTTCTGTATTGATCACTTTGAAGTTGTCCACTGCAGGAGAGCTCCTTAGCCCTCACGATGAGGAGGCCGATACATATGGAGAGATATGGAAGGAAAAGCATTCTCATCACCAGTACGGGGCTGCGTCAACTGAGAGTTTGACACAGCTGCAAGGACATTCCCACTCAAGTACACTCAATCGCCAGTACACGTAATGCAGAACTTGCTACGCCATGCACGCAGACAGAATCACAAACTGAATGAGACTTGCATCCGCAATCAACACTCCAAAGCGAACTGACTTCCGCTCGCCCATGGCACGTCTTTGCGCTCAATCCACGTTGCGTCCCTGCTCGCCCAGTAAACTTGGTCCATAGCTGCCACCAGCCACTCACCCTCCACATTTTGGGGAATATCCCTTTGTTCCCCCATGAGTCTAGGGCAGTGTCGTCGTCGGTGCTTCTTCCATATTTGAATTCCTGTTCTCTTCGCCACCACGCCAATGATCGAAAAGTCGACATTATCTCTGCGCACCCTGGTGTTTTGCTCTGCCCATTCCTTGCCCTGTGACCAACATATCACCAATGAAGTTGAAGTTGCGTTGTCGCCCACCTTTCCTTGCCAACGTTGTGGATAATTTGCCGAGCCCTCTGTAACTCCTTTGCCTGAAGTTGACAAAGAGCTCATTCTCTCCTCGCTTCCATTTCATCATGGACACGACCATTTCCATTTGCAACTGATTGAGGAACTTGGTGATGGGAGTCGTGGGGTGAATCGCGCCTACAGCCCAAGCCAGGCTAGCAGAGATCACCCTGTCCAGGAAATTGATTCGTTTCCCTAAAGCCGCTCCCGAACATAGGATTGCCGAATGCGAATGAAAGGCTTTCCACGCCCTCTCCATAAGTGCTTCCAGTGGGTCTGCTGATGGTGTTCGTGACCCTATAGGCATCCCCATCCCGCAACGGTGCGATGTCCCCCTCAGGTGCAATGAGAGCTTGACCGTCAAGCTCAACCCTTCTGCGCCCCACATCCCCACAACAAACCATGGATGATTTTGTCAAGTTGATATGTGGTCCTCACTTTGCCAACTCTCCTTGTAGAAATTGTAGCTGCCCTAGACGGCACCCTTCAAGCCAGTTAATCCTATCCAGGTTGGTTTGCTTGATCGCCTGAAGGCAAAGATGAACTATCCATGCGAATAACCAAGGGCTCTCTACCGCACTTTGTTTTACTCCAGTCCCCACGCTATACTGACACTACCCCCACCCGGTAGGGATGATGTGAGCCTCGGACTCAAACTTCATGAGCACTGTTGCGATCTCGGCCGGAAACTTAATCTCCGAACGCCTCCACAAGACGATGAGCCATAACCGCCCTACTCAAGGGACATTTGCGCGATGTTCTGGAGGGTTCATTATATGTCAGCGGACTGACGTCCTCGACAGGCCGTCTGCTCAGGTCCCTGTGGGAAGAGCTGAGCGGATAAGCGGTGCATGATGATGCGGGAATATGCTTGCTAAATGTGTGAGCTGAGAGCAATCGGCCTGAGCTGCCCTGCATTAAATGGACTACCCACTTTGGCCAGCAAGGTTAGGATGCATGTCTTCCACTGCTCTGGTAATGACTCGCCCCAGAATAAGAAGTTGCCAGGATTTTCAGGAGTTCTTGTGGCATGTTATCTCATCCCACAGCCTTAGACCCTTTGCCCTGCTTTACTTCCTCCTGAGAAAACTCCTTGATCTGCAAGCCGCGGTGTCGCTGCAAGAGCCCTAGACGTAGCTCCTTGAGTCTGGTCAAGACCTTCCACGTCTTTTGAGAACTTGGTCGAAAAATGTTTCTGGACATGTTCCAAAGGGTTCTCTTCCAAGTTGAGCACAAAAATCATGATGCCATCCAGTTTTCCCTTGCCTTCTGACCTTCCGAAGAGCGTTCCAATCTTGGGCAGCAGCTTGAAGAGTGCTATTATGACAATCAGCACGAAACTTCCTCATCTCCGTCATGTACGGTTTCCATGCCTGAGGTGTCCTGTGAGTCCCTGCTTGGTTCCGCAAATGTTTGATGTGTGCAGGTACCTCATGTTTGGGTGATCTTCTGGGGGCAGTAACTCTCTTGGCCAATGCTTCCAGTTTTTCCTGATCCACAACCTCCGGGATCTCAAAGTCGTTGACAACAACCCTAGGACAACCAGCTCTCCTACAAGGCGCCGGGCTGGGATCTTCTCAGGGGGGGTTAGGGTTACGATTAAGGTCAAATGTATGGAGTCCAGCGTTAGGGTTCACGGTTACAGCGGGAGGGTCGAAGAATCAAAACTCCTAAGCCGAGGACACTTCTGCATGTTACAAGGCGAGCACGACCGCAATTATCAAAGGTTGAAGAATCAAAGTTCCGAAAACAACGACTGGTATGCATTTTACGAGGCGAACATGCACCCAATATTCAAGGGTCGAGGAACAAATCCAAAAAAACGACGACAGTTATGCATTTTACAAGGAGCACAACCCTGCTACTGTAAGGTGTCGAGGAATCACAAGTCAGAAAAGGACGGTAGTTCTGCATTTCGCGACGACAAAGAACGAGAAGTCACAAGCGACCCAAATTGAGAAGTCACAAGCGACCCCCAGGAGAAGTCACAACCCCTCTACCCGTGTGACATGTCCAGGCCCTGCCTCGTCTACTGTAGGCAGGGCAACTACCCCACCACTGCTGCCCTTCCTCTGCAAACATACCGTGCCACAAAAGCACGTGTCTCAATCGAACTGGATCATTGTTGGTGTCTGTGGCTCCCACAGAGCTTGAGCTTTTGGCGTAGGCTTGGAGGCGTTGGCGTCGCCACCTGTGTAGCTCAAGCATGCAGCATACATGTAGTCATTCTGTCAGGTACTGTATCTTGGCTGCTCCAGGCCTTCTTGCTTGCGCAGTGGCGCCCCCCCTTTGGAGATTTCCTAGCGTCAATTGGCGGTTATGAAACATCTTGGGCTAGCATATCCCTGCATGTCTCACAGCAGCCTCATACTCCTTCCTAGACATGGTCGCAGGCTTGTTGCTCTTGACCTTCGCAGCTGCTCAGAAATTGTGCCATGGTGTACTTGCCAAGACTTTCAGCACATACCTCCCACCCCGTGCCTTCTCTCCCTTCTTTGTTCTGTTCCGCTCTTCCAGCTGGACTCCAGGAGACATGACCATAGCCTGCAATGCTACCCATGTACTGCAGAGCACTAGCCATGCACGGCTCGCGGCTTCCATGGAATCTATGTGGAAAGAGTTTATGCTGGCTTGCTTCTGAACAGTTCCTCGATCATGGAAGGCTGCTGCGAAAGGAACTTTTTGAAGCCGTCTTTGAATTCCACAGAGCTTTCCCTGTCACGGGCATCACATGAAACCACATCCAGCGTGCCATGCGAAGCTATTCTGATGCACCTTTTTGCCTTGATAGGCTTATCACCTTAAAAACGGCCCATGACAGCAAGCTAACAAAGGGCAAACACAAGAATTGCCAAGGGAAATGCTGAGTCTTTGGCGCGTTCGGCCGGTTTTCTTCTCCGGTTGCACTTGAAGATCTTGTTGCGACACCTCCTCCTGCGACACGGCTCTTCAGACAAATGAGATGCCTAACGTACGCTATTGAAGCAAAATTTGTCCTGCTTGCACAGGAATGTAGGCGCTGGGTTGCTTGGTAATCTGTGGACTTGCGGTGGCTGCACCCAAATGACATTGCCCTCGGAGTCATAGGTGAACTGTTTCTTGTCATCCTGGCGCACAACAATATCTTAAGGGAGGTAACAACGAACAGGCTACGAGTACCTCCGAATAACATTCAGACGTTCTTCCATTGCAAACGAAGCCTTGATTTGGGCCAACCTGGCAGCTTCTTCAATCTCGGCCGCCTAAGGTGCCACGTACGAAGATTTCTGGCAAACTGAGCAGATCAAGTCCAGCGACTGCCACGCCTTCCTCTCCGTGCGGACTTGCTCATCCCGCATTTTCCTGGCCTCACATTCTCACGCATGACATGATCCCAATAGAAGCGGCATGTCATGTTTTCAGAGACAAGCAGAGGGCAAGCAGGTGGAGCTCTGTCAATGTCCCCAGGTGCTTTGGCCATGCTGACCAACTGTTTATGTGCTGCTTGTCATACACTTTCCAAGGCTCCAGGCCCGTCATCATGCTCTTAAATCGGGTTGAGAGAGAACCGTAGGAATACTGTTTGAATCTTGTAGCGGTGACAGAAATCGTTCGCGCGGCCTACTCAGCAAGAGAGTAATTCCAGCCATCTGCACATCATGGCAACAGCAGCAGCTCTAAATGCCTTTGCAATCCCAGTATAACAGATTATTCCAGGTGCATCTGCAGTTGCAACACTTGTGGTTGCGTGTGTGTGTTTGTCGTAACAATGCCTGAGACAAATAGTGCAGCGACTGCAACTCGCTGCACTGCTTTGACTGCTACTCACTCTACTTTTTGCATCTGGGCGCACTCTAAACATGTGTAAGCCAATGATGATTGGCGTTCGTGTTGAAATGCGCCACCCACATCAAATCATCAAAAATGCTGTCAACACGATCTTTTTTTGCATGCACGCTTCAAATTTGAGTGTACGCTTGACGAAATTGTAGGGCGTTTGGCCAAAATCAGTTTTCAAGTTGTTTCACGGTACGGGGGGGCCTAGTAGTGGTAATACTACAGTAGGTACGAGTCAGGCCAGCAGCAAACCCCCAGCGAGAATGGGACGAAGTGGGGAACCATCCCACAGCTGCCAGACATTTGCTTTATCCTTCAGACCTGAAAGCTTGACATGCAGAAGCTTCCCGCGCGAAGGTTGCAAAAAAGAGCAAGGCATGGAGAGAGAAGGACTCCGTTTCGCGTCTCCCGCGTTTCAATATTTGTACTGAAAAGACCGTTTCGTCGGACCCTACATGGAGCAGAGCAAGAAGAAGCATCAAACTTATATGAACTTATAGCAGCTTAGCCTTGTAGCGGGTGAGTGAATGAATTTTCGGGTATGACAAGCCCACCACTGTGTCGTCGTCGCTGTTGTCGTTGTAGTACTAGTAGTACAGGCAGGAGGAAATCTACACTTCAATCAGGAGTTACAGTGCATGGGGGATCCTATGTGGTGCAAGATTTCCTCCGCCCAACCACGACTGCCCCACCCTTAGTACCGATGCAGCGCTGAAACTGGACCCCGCAATGTTTTTGAAGCATTCTGTTGGCAAACTCATCTTACAGCGCCCAGCCCAGGGAAGGGAAAAAGTATCCCTGCCAGCCGCAAAACCCGCATACAGTGCTTCCAACCCATCCCAGCCCAGAAGCTGCTCACAAACGCTTAACAAAAGCTGCGAAATTTCCCGGCTGTGCCTGATCTGCATGTCGTGAAGCTTGTCCCCGGGTGTTCTGGAGTAAGGGTTGGGGTCAGAACGTTTGTTCGTCCCTGTCGTTCCAAAGTCATCTACTACGAAAACCACCAACCCTATGCATGGAACACATGGCCTATACGACGCTTGACGATCTGTCCGAGCCTCACGTTCCTTCAGCTCTCGGAGCATGGCCTCCTCTTCGTCTTCCTCAAATTTCTTGGTCAAATGCTCCGGCAAACCAATTACACCACCTGACTGTGGAGGTGGGCCCTGCCTCGCGCTCATCCACCAATGGGATTTGCTGGCTTCTTGTGGTTGGTGCGGCTTTAAGAACCTGTTCGAAATGGCTCCCTGCACCTATTTGTAAGCAGTGTCACACGTGTATAGCCGTGGCCTACCTCTGTCTCTTCTGCCACGGTTGGGGCACCAAATCTAGATGTTGGCCGGCTTCCAGGACCCGAAACCTGGATCATACGAAATCATAAGAATGAGCACGCACATGTCTCTGGCCGCTGCCAGATTACTGATAAGCAAACATGCTGGGTGGGACACAGATCCAATTGACGCCTCGCAGATTGCAGTGCCAAACTCACGCTTCACATGGCGCAACTTGCATGATCCTGAGTTTGCTGCGCGGGATCCAGACCGCCAAACTGAGCCCTCACAACAGGTGTTCGATGATGTGTTGCTCCCATGCTTGACTACGTTGTGCATGTTGCCCTCACATGCTAGGATTGCGGCTCGCCCTTTTCTGGAGTCTTCCTTGCAAGCTGTTGCGCTCAGAAAAATCACAAGAAAAAATTGAGGGCGTGACGGACCTACGGCCAACTTTGCGAATTGGCACACATGCGCGAGCCTGACCAAATGAGATGGGAAAGCACGTGATGTCACTTATTCTGGTGGTTAGAGACGGAACAACAAGCCAGCACGACCCAGGTGTCAATTCGACACCTGCCGAAACAAAACGCTGCCAAACCTACAACCACATTTCCACGAGCCTGGATGGTTCTGCTTCCAGGGCCCATCCGCTTGCCTGTCAGAACGCATCAAACTTAACGTGGGAGATGTTGAGCCAAGTATCGGCATTGTTGCATTGGTTCGCATGTCTTTGATGGCGCTTTCGTGTGGGCCACACATTGGCCACCAGGATTCTTGACATGCATGTGCCCTTGTCTTCACATACACTCCGCAAGAGTGTGTATGTAGCACGGCTGCTAGGCACGCGAGCCACTCGGAATGCTGCCAGCCACTAATTAGCTGACATGCGCCATCAAAATCACCAGAGAGGAATGTCCTTGAACGACCATGAGTCATGGTAGGAATCGTGAAACGTGCACACCACTGTATGTACAAGCCCTATTCCAGTACTCATGAAACAATTGGTCACATCTCACACGCATCAGCTGCTTGATAAACTAATTGGTCCGACAAAGTGAATGTCGTTTTGAACTATTTGACGGGTTGGACGGGCTGTGTTCATTCCAGGATTGGTGCGAAACAAAACCTGCAGGTCCAGAGATTGAAGTACCAATTTTTCCCTGTAACCATGTGATGTATCAGGGTTCGCGAATGCAGCTGCCATGGTGGGTTCGTGCCTTGCCATGTTGCGGCACGTTGCAAACAGCTTCAACGCGACGGGAATGACACGCGCATGCGATCGTTGGGAACAAGAGCGGCGGCGCAAATGGTGCAAGGCATTAAGTTATACCACAACTCACCGCACTGGAGGCCTGGCAGCAACAAGCCTGCAATGCGGAAGGCTCTGAACTACGTCGGCAGGGTGGCATGATGGCCGCTCCCGGTAGGACATTCGCGCTCATGGCAGGCAGTTGTCAAGAGATGAGCGCATGCGGTTTCATGTGGTGGTTTCGTATGCCCTGTCCCTGCGCAGGGTGCAAAACATCACCCAAGGGATGATGAAGGAGCTGCGCCGGCGCCATTTTTAGCACAGACTCGTGCGATTTCAGGCAACCATATTGTCGCCAAGGATTTGCTCCACCAGCCGATGCCAATGAGGTCATGCCAAGATGGGCAACAACGCGCACATGTGCATCCTGTACTTTTTGATCAAAGGTCAGTCGCCACTGCTTTTTTTGTTTGCGGATTCGACCCCCTGACACTGACAGGGCTTCACCATCTACAGCTGGGAGAACCGTGGTCCGTTTGAAGCCACAATCTTTCAACAACTGCACAATAGCTGTTTTCTCTTTCAGATTGACGGACAAGCTGGATTACAAAAATCAACATGCCCTGCAGGGTCCGCTTCCAATTGACCATGGCTTTGCAAGGGAACGTGTTTTTTTTTTTTTTTACGCCTGCATTGCGGGAATCCAGTCGAAGGGAGAGGCGAACCCTGCGCAGAGGCAGCCGTTGGTAGGCGCCTACAACGGCCGGGCTGGGAGGCGACCGGCCAGGACGGGGAGTT
>CAJNIZ010047549.1:4220-23723 GCA_905231905.1 Symbiodinium pilosum | reverse complement strand
TGTGAAAGCAGCAGCGCACGGGACGTGGGAGACAGTTCAGCAAGATGCGTCTCGCACGCGCGCTCATCACAGGTTCGGGCAGACGGCAGAGGGATGTTACCCTGCAGGGCCTGCAGTAGGCGGTCGGCGACAGCCGGTGCCCGGGCTCGGGCAACAGGCAAAGTATCGCACCAGGAGGCCCAGTGGGCTGCATAGCGCTCAGCCTCAGCGCTCCTGAGGCCGAGGCCCCCAAATCTCAATGCCAGCTGCGCGGCTGTGTTGTGGCAAGGGCCCTTCCCCATAATCGAGCAGAGCAGCGACGCAGTGTGCGATGGCCGCGTCATGCATTGAAGCATAGGCACCCGTGAGGTGAGGCGGCAGAGCCCGGAGAAGGTAGTTGGCGCGAGGCGCTGCGCAAAAGAGCAGTAGCAGCCATGCTGCCTGCAGATCATGAATGCGCGGGATGCTCTGCAGCAGGCGGTCCTGGAACCTGCGTTTGGCTGATGGCGCACAAACGCATCCGATCCCAGCGGGGGGCCCAGGACAGTGAGGCCCTGTTGCTTTGCTGGCAGGGACCAGTCGCCGACCCACACAGGATCTTCGGGTGAGGCGCGGAGGGCTGACAGCTGGGGAGTCTCTTCGCCAGCTGCGTTCCAAACACGGGTCTTGCCTGCGTTGAGCTGCACACGGGCATGCGCCCACAACGCACGCGAGTGCAAAGGCTTGACGCGCTGAGGCGACGCGATGACATAAACATCGTCGAGGAAAGCAAAAATTGCTTCCCCATCCTGCAAGAGCCCTTCAGTTTCGCGCAATCGTGCACCCCCGCCGACAGCCCCGGCGCTTCTGCCAACAGTCGCTGCCATTCCCCGGAACGGAAAAGCTCACATCGGCGCTGGAGCTCGCTGGTCGGGATGCGTGTTTCCCCAGAGCTCCGGTAAAGAAGCATGCGCGGCGCGAGGACAAAAAGTTTCCAGCCCCGTGTTTGGCCCTCTGGCGACGACGAGTCTGCTGTGAGCTCGAGGCCTCTGCGAAAGGCACCTCATAAGTTTATCCCCAGAAAGCTGCGCAAACCCCAAGCAATGCGAAGAAGTGCTGTGGCCAAGGCTTTGGAGAAAAACGGCGGGGAGGCGCACCTGGGCAAGGAGGCCGATGGGAGGCGCCCTGCGACGAGGTGTTGTGTGTATGTCCCCCGCGGCAGCCCAAGCGGCGCCACAGAGGTCTTCAGCCTGGAGGCGGAGTTGCAGCACACAATTGCTTCAGAACCTTGAACAAAGCAAAACTGGGCTCCGGGCTTTTCCCGCAAGCCGGCAAAAACTAAGTTTGGCGCCCCGAAGGGCGGCCGATTGAGTGCAGCAAGAAACTGAGGCTGGGGCTACGGCTGTTGCTTGATCTGTGTCAAGCAGATCAAAAGTCCCTGCAGACGCGACTGTTGCAACACCTATGTCACAACACCACACTGTGGTGGTGACGTTGGGGCAGCGGCCAAGCTGTGTGAAGGCGCCGCGGCCACAACCCCACCCTCGGCTATACTGAGCCCACCCCTTGACAACAAACCTGGGGTCTGGCCTCGTCAACAGGTATGGTGTTGCCGGCGATCCGGCGGCCTAAGCTCTCGGAGCACCCGAGGCACAGGCTGCAGGAAAAAACGGGGAGGCTGAGACTTGGGGCAAGTGAGCAGGGTCGCGCAGGTCAGTGCGTCGGGAAGCGGCCGAGGCGGGCACGGTACCCAGAGCAGTGGCTCCTGAGTTGCTGCTTGCGCTTTCCTGGAAAGGTCCTCGCCGCTCGCCGCCGCGGGACTGAAACGGCGAGCCAGTCAAAAGCCGGGCGCGCAGCCTTTGCCACTGCTCCCCAAAGCGGCTGCCACGTGGGCGCGTGCGCTTGTCGGGCTGCCTGTCTTGCTGGCGCTCCGAGCGCGCAGGCGGCGGTGGTGGCGTAGGAGGTGGCTTGGGGGGTGGCGAGCGGCTTCGCCGTGCGCAAGGCCTTTACAAAGATTTGCACAGCGGTCGCGGCGCATTGCATCAAGTGTTCGCCAGGGACTGACAACGCTTCAGAGACAGCCTCACCCCGGTCTCTGGGTTACCCGGGTTCTCGCCTGCTCGAAGTCGGATCCATCACTGTGCAGTCCAAGCAAGATGTGCCTCGCATCCCCCGGCTATGCGCCTGTTTCAAGCGCGACCAGCTATGCACCCTGCGACAATCCCCGCTCTTGCACTGTATGGCGGCAGCTGACGCCATGGCCGAGGGCGACACTGTAGGAATTGGGGGCTGGATCAGCGCAGCAAAGAAGTTCTTCTGGTTCTCCGAAGAATGGTCTATGACGGAAGTGCGCCACTTCTGGCCAGAGCTCACCAAAAATGCGCAGGCATACATCTCGTGCTTCGAGACCTTGGCACAGCTCGCGCTAGCAATGCTGGCACATCGCAAACTGCACTCGAGGCATTTCAAGTTTGTTCTACCTACAGCCTCAGACAATACCTCCGCAGAGGCCGGCATTAACAAGCTCTTTACAACCACAGAGCCCCTGTGCCAGTTCCTGAAACTCGTGGCCTCATGGTCTGCGCCGCGCAACATCCAGCTTGCAGTTTCTCACCTCGCTGGTGAGAAGAATGTTTGGGCAGATGAGCTTAGCAGATCCAAACTGCAGCGCTTCGCTAAACGCACGGCAGACAGGGAACGCATTCCGCTAGACATGCTGGCGTCCCCGCAAGGCGTCATTACTCTTCACCCACCGCATGCTGCATGGGCGCAGCCACTTCTCGACGCACAGCATGCTTGAAGAGACCTCATATCGCACAGCGCTCGCACACATTGCTTGCCAGACAAAGAGCAGTTTGCCTTCCTGCGCACCGCAAATGACTGCACGCTCTCTCAGCTTGTCTCTCACTGCCCTGCTGCTAGGTACTCACCACTCTGACGCGGAGGGGCAAATAGACTACGTCGCAGAGTTGCTCGAACTTAAAGTGGGGGTAATCTTGCTCCTTCATCGCATTTCGAGCAACTCGTGACAAAAGAAGGGAGTCCGTGCTTATGTGGTTGTTTGAGCCAAGCGTATAGGAAGTAACATACTTGAACGCGGCATGTTTGTTTTTTGGTCATGCGTGTTTTAGTTGTACTGTCCTACGCTACAAACATGCTTTTCCTTCTGTAGCTTGGCTCAGCCGCGTGCTAGAAAGTTTTTCACCCACCCAACACACCCTGAATTGCACGGCACGCGCTGCCTAAAAGTATTGCTAGCATTGCGCAGCAACTCACAACTTTCTCATGCATTGCGTTTCACAGCAGTTTCACCGCTTTTCACAGAGGTAATCTTGCTCCTTTACACCGCGTCGCATTTCGAGCAACTCGTGACAAAAGAAGGGAGTCCGTGCTTGTGTGGCTGTTTGAGCCAAGCGTAGGAAGTAACGTACTTGAACACATGTTGCCAGCAACTTGCACCTTACTTCAAATTTCTACAGCATCCTACTTGCTCGAGCGTGGCCGTTGAGCTTACTCATTGTGGCCCATGATACTCTTGGTTGCCCCTTGTTTTTGAATTTCTTGCTTTTACCTCCCCACACAACCGTGTTGTCTTTGCTTGATTCTGTTCCGTCGAAACCGATCCCCCCCTGATGGAATTGTAGCTCTTCGTTGTTTCCACGCACCTAACAGGTAGCCATTTTGGCTCAAGTTGCTCAAGGGGAGGGGGTAGCTTTTAGGTTGAATGAACCCGTAGCCTTGTCGCATGGGACGTGTGATTCTTCGCCTTGGAGGGGTCGAGCTGCAAGGTGCCCAGGTCGACAACCACCTTGTGCTCACTGCTGCGGCCTTTGCGGCTGTTGGTGGCGAAGTGGTCGCCCAGCCAGCCAGGCGCAAGGTATGGCCGGAGGTGTTGGCAGGCGCTGGCGGCCCACATGAGAAGCCCAAGAGAGCTTTCAAGTTGCTTGCGCGGGATCTTCTTCGACTTTGCAAGCTGTGTCAATTGATCCCGGAGCTTTGCCAGTTTGCCTGCCACAAGATGCAGTTCCTCTATGTCTAGGTGAAAGGTCCAGCCACACCAAGTGATGCTGCGGCCGAGCTGTGCCTTTTTCCAACTACTGGGCGCATTGATGGCTGAAATGAAAAAGGTGAGGATGATGGCTTGCTGTTGCCAGGATGCCTGCGCGAGCATAGCGAGAAGGTCATCCACGTAGAGCCATGCCCTGTGCCACTGCAGGACTGCGTGCGCGATGCGAAGGAATTGGCCTCCAACGCGCTGCCACCAATATGCGCTGAATTTTGCTCCAAAGTGGCAAACCACATAGTGGTAGTGCTTTGCTTCTACCTGGAATAGGAGGCACCCTTGTTCTTTGCTATGCACTTTAACGCATTTGCGCGCTGCTTTGAAGTCTAACGACAAACCCATAAACCTGCCGCGCTGGTCGTGGCGCAAGAAAGTGCGTTGGACATCAAGTGCGTTGGGGAGATTGACCCTTTCGGGCACCTTGCAAAGGGGGTTTGCGTTGCAGATTGCGCTGTCTAAGACCAGGCGGGGGTCTTTGCCCTCAGCGGTGACGATGTTGGGCTTGCCTATGGCGGTGCCATCGGGCCAGTGCCTGGCTGCATTTCTTTGTGCAACAGCTGTTGCAGGAGTGTTGGGTCTTGCTCCGCCTTGGTCCAATTGCCTTGGCAGCGCAGAAGATGGATGCCATCCAGTTCGTTGTCCTGCAGGCTTGGCTGTCGTTGTTGCCACTGGAAGCTGGATGGGATGTCCTGCAGGATTTCTGCGGGGACTCCTTGGCAGAGCACGCTGCGCAAATCATGGTCTGGGTCGCCTGTGCGTGATGCGAAGGCATGCAAGAGTTTAAGGCGAAAAGGTTGACCTGCGGTGACCTGGAGGCAGCTGGGGTCTTTGCATTGTGGGTGAAGGCATGAGTGCGCGATGGAGGCCACCTCCAACTGCTGTGCCTCCGTGAGAGGATGTGCGTCTATTGCTTGGCAGAGGTGACTGATGACTCTGTCGGTGAGGTTTTGCTGCTCTGCAAAGTTAAGCCAGTGTGTGACCACATCTTGCAGCGGCGAAGGTTTAGCGCTGGGGTTGGAGAAGTCTGCTGAGCTGTTCATACCTGCTCCATCGCACACAGGTGGCTTGCGATGAATTATGGGCTCTGGCAGCAGGTTGCTGAAGTTAGCCAGCGGGACTCTTTTATGCCCTAAAGAGGAGCAGAAGGGGGCCATTAGGGATGCGAGCATGCTGGGTACTCTGCAGTGAGCGAGCTGAGGTACGCATCGCCGACTTTGACATTGGCAATCGACTGGTGCACCCCCGGCAGGTGCGAGCAGGTGAAATGAAGCGCAAAATGCCCACGATTTGTACACGTCCATGTCGTGATGGCAGGCGGCAACATGCGCGCAATGAGCGCAGAGCTCTTGCAACAGAGTGACATTGTCTGGCTGAAGCCAGGCCATTGAAGAGGGAGGCTGCTCGAAGCCAGTGTGGCTGCCGGACTGCCGTGCAGTGCGTATGACTTGCCTGGAGCGCTTGTGAAGCTCGGTGCTTGCTTCGACTTTGGCTTGCTCATCTGGTGTGTTGCCCGGAACCCCATCCATATATTCTGGGGTGCGCAGCGCTTTGGGACCAGGTTTGCGGAGCTTGAGGCGTGTAAACTCTTTGCAGGGCGGTGCGGCCCACAGGGCCCCGAGAATGCCGCTGGATGCTGCGCGCAACAAAAGGCGGTACTGGTCGCCATCCAAGATGTTGAAGGTACTTTCTGCGTCCAAGTCAAAGGGCTGGAGACAGTCCGCATGTAACTCCTCCATTGCTGTGGTAAGAGGTCCGTTGATGCCTGCAAACAAGTCCAGGAAGAGCTTTGGTGACGCAGGTTGCTTGACGTCGGCATGCTGTGGCTCTTCCTCGGAGTCCTCGGAGGAGCAGTATGAGGAGGATCGAGCGCGTTTGGGTCGTTGCGGGGGCTGTTGCGGGCCCGAGCTGTGCGCAGTGGGACCAGGCGGCGGCGCACTGAAAGAGGGCCCCCTGGAGGTTGTCAAGTGTGCGCAGCTGGCGGGACTGGAGGCAGGTTCTATCAAGATTCTGTCAGTGCCGCAACCTGCTTGTCATCCTTGAGGCGGGCTTGCACTTTGCCACCTTTCTTGCCTGGGCCTTTGCTGCCTTCGCCCTTGCCGTTGCCTTTTGCCATGGACGTGAGTACACGAGGGTGCTGTGCACAAAAGGCTAAGGTGCTTCTTTTCAGTCAGCATACTTGCAGGCTAGAATCGGCTAGAAGGCATGCTTTGCGGCGGCAGAGAGAAACCGGCTCCTTGCAAAACTTGCAAACAGCTACGAAAGATGCTGGGCCGAGGTGTGCACCGCAACAGGCGCGGAGCTTGCCGACTGCCAAGGAGCCGAGTGTGGGCAGTGCCAGTGTGTATTCTGCAGTGATTCGGCGGCAGGGACGTGCATGCTGTTCCAGGGGCCAGAGCACACGTACGTGTGTGTGCCTTGGTCCAGGTGCGTGGCTGCGATGTCTGTCTCACTTTCTGAGGAGCTGTGCATGCGTGCATATTCTTCGACTGCTTCTGCTTCAGGATCGATGACGGATTCCTCCTGGGCGGGAGAATCTGCCAGCAACACGGGTGAATCCTGAGCTGGGGAGGGCGAGCGAGATGCGGTGAAGATACTCCAGGGTCCGCTTAGGAGATCCGCTGCCGGCAGGTGCTCCGGTGGATATGCGTGTGGCACAGAGAAGGGTGGCTCGGGTGGTGCGGAGCCTCCTCGAGCCATGGAACGCTGTGGGCGCCAGCCGTCGGCAACGGCCAGAGCAATGCTGCGTTGGATACGCAGGCTTGCAAACGTGTCATTGCGGCTGTAGAGCCGTGCACTGTCGCGGTGGTGTCCCTGAGCGAGCCTGTCTTCCCTAGAAAGGTGGATTTCAAATGTCAGGGTGTTTGCTTCGGGCGCGGTGAGGGCCGCCTGGCCTGACAGTGCATTGGACTGTGCTGAGAGGAGAGTGCGTGCATAGCTTGCTGGTGCCAGGAAAGCCACAGCCAGGCATTGCATGTCGATGTGTGGAAAGAGGAAGTCGGGCTCTGCGGTGCCGTTGTCTGACTCGAAGATGTCCTTTGGAATGCTTGCTAGTGCAGCGAGCCAGTGCAGCAGCCAAGAGGTGCAAGCATTGCGTCCGGAAATGCCGTGCCAGGTGCAGAAGAAAGGTTGGCCTGCTTTGGTAGTTTTAGTTGCATATGCTGCGGCGTGCAAGCCTTGGGCGCTGAGCTGGAGTGACCCCCAACGTACGCGCTTTGCGTCGCCAAAGCGAATGCTGGAGTGCGTGCAGACTAAGATGGCGCCCAGCACCACGTGAGTGGGGTGCTTGCGCTGCAGATGCATTGCTCCCAGGCCAGAACGAGCGCCAGTGGGATGGGCAATGCTTCGCGCTTGTCATATGCCTCGACCTGCTTTGTGTATGAGGTGACAAGGTTGTTTTGCGTGCATGTCTGCAGCGCCTGCCACTGCAAGTGCTTGGCTAACCAGCGCAGTGCCTTGATTGCTGCGCCGCAGAATGTGCGGTGGATTGCTCTGTCTTGACGGCTTTCTGGAGAGGGCGGCGTGGAAAAAGTCCACCAGGAGGGCGACAGGTATGTGCCCCAGTGGCAGGTGCTGTGAACGCATGAAGTCAAGGAAAGTGAAACAGCATGCAAGGTAACGCAAAAGAGTGTTGACGGCGAATGCTGCAAGCAGTCGTGCTACATGCTTGTCGGGGTGCACTGAGTCGGCGAGGATGCCGCGCAGAAGGCAGTGCGAGCCTAGACGCGCGATGATGCTCTGAAACTGTTCTGTGAGCTTTTGGCGTCTGGACTCCGCCAGAGATCGTGCTGATGCCACTCTTGGAGCCCTGGCCTGAGGCAGGCAAAGGCTCTTGATGTGTGCAGGCTCTGCTTCTGAGAGCTTTGCGGCGGAGAAGTGCAATGTTGAACCCGCTGCCTGGTCGGTGGACCTGGGGCGCGGTGCAAATGGGCGGATGCTTGCTGGCTCTTCCTTACCTCCCAGGGTGGATGCAGGCTGACTCAGCGACACCTTGCGTGTGAAAATAGGCGCAGGCTTTGGACAGCCTGGGCGATGCACCGTGTACTTGACTACAAAGCTAGGCAGGGGGCGCGCTTTGTTGTTGCATTGCTTTAGGTCAGTCACAGACATGGGAGGGGTGCTGATCCTGGGCTTGTTAAGCGACAAAGGCATGGGTTTGGGGTTATGTCTGTGACCTTGCTGAAGGCGGGATTGATGCCCAAGCGCTTTGCTGAGGCGCGGGCGGCACAGAACTTGCTATGGAAGGTGTCTTGCGGTACCTTTTGACGGTGCAAACTCTGTCAGGCGTCTCTGAAGGGATCTGCGGGCAAGGCGGTGCTGTTGACTCGTGCGCTGGTGCTGGAGTCAGATGCTGCGCCTGTTCCTTGTGCATCGGCTAAGGGCAGTGCTCTAAGAAAAAACCACCTCAGGTCGGCGTGCAGATAAAAATCAGAAGCCTGAAAAGCTTGGCGCTCTCTGACTGTCAAACAGGAGAAAATGGAAAGGAGCGGCCTAGGGCCTGACAAAACCCTTTCCAACAAGCAAGGTCTAGCTCGAGCCATGTTGCTATGCAATACAAAGAAGCTGCTGCTTGCGGAAACGGTAAAGTGCGTTGAGAGCAATGCGGCGCTGAGGGCAGCGCTATATGTCAAGCCCGATGTCTTTCTTGAAGAGCAAGAGGCACCTGGGCCAGGCATGAATTCAAGGGAGCTAGGAGAAATCGATCCAGCAGAGATGAACGAACTGGAACGCAACGCCCATCCTTTTTTCTTCTTGTGGTGCGGTGCAATGCGTGCATGTGCAGTGGAGTGCTTAGCACCACTGCTCGTTGCGCTGTGCCCGCTGCTCTGCCTTGCAGAGCGAGCAGGTATGCGGTGAATGGACATCGCTTGCAATGTGTTCGGGTTTATAATTGCAAGGTGGTCGGCCATGAGGGCAGTGCGTTTATGTGCACTGGTATGCACACAGCCAAACGCCTGACTTTGCATTGCGATAGTATGGATGATTCTCCCACCACTTGAGTGGGGTCTCAATCAGTGCACTGGGTTGCAATGCGATGGGAGCAGACGGCTCCTGCGGTGCAGTGGGCTGAGGCCATTGCTGGTGGCTTTGCTGTGCCTGGCCGTGCTGCGTCCAATCTGCGTTGACGAACTTGCCCTTGCTTTGGCCGCCCTTGCTCTGGGAAGCTTTGCCTTGCTTGCCCTTGCCTTGCGGGGCCTGCGGCGCGTCCTGGTCCCAGGGATCGTGGTCGTGCTGCGCAGGCTCCTCCCAAGGATCTTGCTGTGCCCATGCGGTGCCAGTGCCTTGCGCGTCAGAATGCGTTTCTGACACGTCCGCCCAAGAGCGGGCGCTGGAGTGCGATGCGTAGCCGCCCCCGCTGACCCAAATTGCGCTGCCGGTGCGGTGTGTGCAGTGCTCATCGCTGGCATAGGGCCGTCTGGCCACCCACGTGGCACCTGCTGCGCAGGGCGTTGCGATGCCTGATGTTGATGAAGAGGTGCGTTGCCAGTGTTGTGCGATGGAGGGCCCCTGCTGATAATATTCTGAATTCTGCGTCGCAGTGCAGCATTCTGTTGCAGTGCCGATGCGAGCTCTGGATCAGTTGCGTTGCTCAAAATGACGAAGGCTGCCTCGACGTTGATCATGTCCATGAAATGCGGTGCAATGCGAGGGTTTAGGATGCGGGGTGCAAGATTAGAAGTGCGACTGTGAAAATGTAGGCGGCACGTTGTCATGCGGACGATGCGGTGAAGTCAGTACCTGCGGGCGACACATTAAGGGGAGTGTTAGAAAGAGGGGGGGTGGGAGCATGGGCGCACTGCGTGCGTTGCGGTGCTGGATGCGAGCACCAAGCCTGACAGGGCCGTGTGCCCAAGTCTATGCGAGAGCTAAGGGCTCTGGCCTGCGGAGAGCCACAAAGTCGCTGTAATGCAGTGCTTGCGGTGCGTGGCTTGAGCCATCGTTAAGGCGCAAGGTAAAGATGCGAAGCTGAGGACGGAGCCTGGGGTGCACTGCGGTGCCAATGTGCCTGTAAAAGGTTGCAAATCAAGGCAGAAGGGGGCTAACACATGCGGTGCTTGCCTGTGCTAGTCTTCTGCAATGTGAGCGCCCATCACTTGGAAGGCGTGTCCGATGCGGCGCCTAAGCTGTCGGACGTCGGAGGTTGCCTGGCTGAGCGTATCCTGTAAGCGGTCCAGGGCAGTGCTTTGCTGGCGAACTATGCTTTGCACGTCCGAGATTCTCTCATGTGCGTTGTGTGCCGTGTTATCAAGCTCGTCTTGCGCAACCCTGAGGTTTGCAAAGCGTTGGTCCAAGTTGCTGCTGCGCCTGTTGAGGTGGTCTTGCAGTGCCTCAAGGGAGGATCCTTGGCTGCGCACGGTGCTTTGGAGGTCTGCGACACGTGTGTGTGCACTGTATGCATTGGTATCCAATTCGTCCTGCATTTCTCTTTGACGAATCAGGCGTTGCTCAAGAGTGCTGGTGTGGCGCTGCAATTCGTCCATTGCAGTGTGCAGGTTGCCAAGTTGCAACGCCATGGTGCGTTGATTGACGGTGAGGGTGCGCACGCATTCCTCCAGGTGATGGATAGCCGAAAACAAGTCTGCAAGGGTAGGCTGTGAAAAGGGCGATGCTCGTGCATGGGGTGACCGTGTGAAGGTAGGGATGCTTGGGCTGCCATGCGGGACGATGGCAAGGGTGGGGGCAGAATGCATGCTATGGTCAGAGCTTGCTGCCTCATGCCGTGGAATGCTTGCAGCAGGATTCAGATCGCGTGCACTGCTTGCGGCTGAGTGCGGTGCTGTACCTGAACGGGCTGCTTCCTCCTGCGTTGCAAGGATTTCAATGGGACCTGCGGGATCCAGAAAAGGACCATGGCCAGAGCGATCATCCATCAGGGGCAGGAGGAGGTATTTCTGAAGCTGCACTATTAGAAGTAAAACTCGGAAAGGCAAGGTTGATGGTCATGCAGAACTCGTGAAAAATTTTCTAGCATGCGGCTGAGCCAAGCTACGGAAGGAAAAGCATGTTTCAGTACAATTAAAACACGCATGACCAAAAAAACAAACATGCCACGTCTGTGCGTGTGGGAGGGTGGGGAGCCGCCACAGCCATTTTTTGGCCGAGAGAGCAAGAACTTACGTGCCCACATGCGGCATAGGTTCTTTGCGGGCATGAGCACCTAATAGTGCGGTGCGGCCGGTGAGGCTGCATTCCAGATTGAGGGGGGGGCTTCGTGATTTATGCATGGAATGTACTGTTACAGAAGACGTGAACAAGATGTCAAGCCCCACATTCGTCTGCGCTTTCATTTGGTGATCGCGCAAATGTGCGTCCGGTGTGCCTTGGCATTTTCTGCCCAACGGCCTGGTGCGTGTGGCAGGAAGCTCGTGTTGGGACACCCCTGCTCAATGATTCGGGGTCTGCAACTGCCATGTTTCATCGTGGTTTAAACGGTATTCTTGGGTGATATTAAACCCTGCCTAACAGTCTGGTTCGTCCGGTGAGGCGTGTTTAGTTTGACATGGCATGCCCAACGGGCGGGTTCAACTGATGAGGCACGGATGATGGCCATGAAACATGTTTTTCAGAATAAGGGGTCTCAGGATGATGCCAAATAGCCCGCCTTGACTGGTGAGAAACTTCGAAAAATGATAATGCTGGTGAAGTGCGTGTAAAACAATCTGGTACATGGAACTTGGAATGATGATTGACATGCAAACTGTATCCGCTACCGTGACGATACAGTTGCTTGCGCCCATCAGTCCGACCTTCACTGCGGCTAAAGCCGCAGTGCAAGCTATGTTTTTGCATTGTCACTGTGAAGCGCTCCTCCCCACATGTCGCAACCCAGTTGCTGCTCCCAGCGGTGGAGTCAGGGGTTCCCTCCTCCAAGCGACCCCGAGGCTGCTTCCCGCCTTTTCCCGCCTTTAGGGTTTAGGTCCTCGACCTGTGCCTGCTCTCCTGGGAGTTGCCACGCTTTGCCCCACCTTTTGCGGTCTTAGCCGTTATTAACCCTGCAGCCAATGCAGCCTGACTTTTTGACCCGTCCCTACCCCCATTTTGCTGAGGCGTCGGGGCCACGGGTGTCACAGCCTCTTTTTTTCTTTCTCGGACTTTTATGCCTGCACGACATGATTTTTTTGGGTCGGTTGCTACTTACCGCTGGCCGGCCGTCGGCGCGCCTGCCCCGGCGCAAGCAGGCAGCCAGGCTCCGCGGCCCGGGCATCCGCCAACGCATCCGCCAAGGGCGGTTCCGTGCCCTTCGCATTCGTCTGCCGCATCCAATGGCAACTCCAGCAGAGAAAGCGCGTAGGCGCGCTGGGCCGCCAGCGCCAGCATCTCTGTCCATCTGTGGACGCTGGCCTGTAGCGCTGCCTTCCTCAAGCGGGCGGGCGTGCCACGTGCCTTCGAAGCCGCCAAGCGTCGCATGAACCTGACTGCCTCAGCGTCGATGCGGCCGCCGACCTCCAAGCCTAACACGACAGGCATGCACCGCTGCGCAGCGCCCTATTGTCAAAATTGCTCAGGCATTGGGGCGGGCATCTCGGCAAAATCTCATGGCCAAGCATTTTTGCTGCGCGGTCTCAGGGAATTCCTAATGGCCCTTTTGGCAATTGCTGAGGCATCGGGGCGATGACCTATGCACCTCGGCAAAATCTCATGGCCAAGTCTGCCGTTTCAGGGGGCTCCCAATGGCCCTTTAGCGGTTTCGGTCCTCGACCTGGGGCAACGGGTCTCACAGCCCAGTCTTCAAATTGCTCAGGCTTTGGGGCGGTCATTTCGGCAAAATGTCATGGCCAAGCATTGGTATATCTTGCTCGGCCCCAGGACTGCCTACCTTCCCCTTCCCGCGATTGGGGTTTAGGTCCCCGACTTGTGCCTGCTCCCTGGGAGCAGCCACACTTTGCCCCACCTTCTGTGGTTCAGGCGTAGACCCTACAGCCAACGCGGTCTAACTGTCAGATTCGTCCCTACCTCCATTTTGTTGCAGCGTTGGCGCAACGGGTGGCATGGCTCCTTTTCCAATTTGCTGAAGCATTGGAGCACTGACCCCTGCACACCACTCACAGGTACAGGATCTGCACCTGCCGTGTGTCTGTGTTCCACAAGGTATCGAAACAGTCTGGAACATGTGCGGTGGAAACAATCTGGAACATGTACCGCTGCCGTTGGGAATACGGTCGCCTGCGCCGATCAATCCGGTTCGTCCGGTTAGGCATCAAAGACGTTATGGAAACAGTGGGTGCGGCAGGGCCGTGCAAGCCATGTTTGCTCATTGTCATTTTCAGACAATGCCCTACATGTCGCTCAGCTCAGCTGCAGCTTTCAGGAGCAGTAGCGGAGGCAGGGGTTCCTGCCCCATGGGCTATCGTCTGGGAATCAGCTCGCCCGCCATAGGCCGGGGAGAGGGGCCGGAGGTTCATGCCTCGCGGATTCTGGGCTGGAAGAAATGCTGGTGCACACATGCAATGCTAAACGGTTCCTTGATCGCGGTGCTTCTGCTTCTGGGGGCGTTGGAGCAGTGTTGGTATTTTTAAGGACTGAAAAACATACAACATGAACTAAAGTGGCATCAACATGCCGCATGCGCAGCTCTTTTGCTGCAGATTGGAACAACGGTTTTTTTTGCGTTGCTTTTGTTAGCGAGCACCATTGCCTTGAGTCATGAATTTGGGGTTGATGTTCTGATGCACTTTGATTCTGATTGGGAGGGGTTGTGTCGTTTTTTTCCCGTTTTCGTCGGCATTGTTTCGTCAGCCTTTTCTAGAAATACTTTTTGTGCCTTGCTCAATGGCCCCATGTGGAACAAACGTGGACCCCACATGGCGCAAACGTGGTTTCAGCGAGACACTCTTCGACATCATCCTTTTTCAGATAAAAGCAAAAAACGAATTAGCTGAAAAATGATGAGCGCACACGATTTTGCTTGGTGGATTCATCTTCCATTCTGTTGCATGACGTGGTGCAAGCAGTGGAAAATTCAACCGACCAGATCAGCTCAGTGCGGCATGTAGGTTTTCCCGAGTCAGCGACGGCACTTTGCAGCACACAACATGTTAAGCTCGATTCCGGTGGCCTCATCATCAGGCACAGGGAAGCATTGCTTTTCTGATGCTGGGGTGATATTCCATTTGTTTCCATCCTGTTGGATACCAACTCCCCGAATGGCAAATTGCGCTGCGTTCCCTTGGAACCATAGGACCAAACCCCTTTTTTCCATTGGGATCTTTGCCTGTTGACTTCTCACCTTGATTGAAATGGCGGTAATTTTCGAGGGACTAATAGCTCAGATTTCTTGGAGCCAAGAATGGCAAAGCCACGAACGCTCGGGACTCATAGCCAAGACTCATCAGCCATCTCGACCCCCGCGTAGGGCGAAAAAATCAAAGCACAAAGTCATCCGGGACTTTCAGAATTTTCCCGGATATTTTTGTGCAGCATTCCTGCGGTTTAGGGTTTCCAGGGATTGGAGCTTTATGCGAATCGTTCTGCTTCCTTCCTGCGTTTGCGTGGTGTAAATTCCTTCTCCATCTTTTTCTTGGGCGATGTTCTGGCTGAGGTTCCTTCCTGGCATTCCTCCCGTGTGTTTCCCCCGCCTCTCCACCCGTGCTGCCCTTCCTTCGCCTCAATTTTCACAGCTCACTGGCTCCACAGCAGCAATGCGCAAATGAAAAAAAAAATCAGCGCGGAAAAATTCAACGCCAGGAATGAATGCCTGGGATTCCAAGCCCGAATTGCCAGCATTACCGCATTTGCCTACAATTCTCAGGGTCCGTGCCACGTATTGTATCCTTTGGAAACCACACGGGGTTCGCAAATTGAGCTCTACGTGCCAGCTCGAATTTGCTCATCAATTTTACCTGGCCATCGGTTCACAGGCTTGCACATACCCGAACACCTGAATGTGGCCCGGATGTTCCAAACATCAAGTCCGGACAGTCCCACCACGAACCTGGACAGCCTAGCTGGTTGCCGACCTTGGGGCCTGGACAAACCCGGAACGCTCCGGACTCGTAGCTCGGATTTCCGGGAACCCAAAAAACCCCGGATTCCCAGCCAAAACTTCCCCAAAAAGCATGCTTAAATGAGAGCAGTGGCGCCCGGGACTCCCAGGCCAGACTCTTCGGAAACAGTACTGAAACGCGCATGTAGCTTAGAGGCTGCATTCCTTCAAGGCCCGGCCCGGACAGAAGACACCCACAAGCCCGGAAAGGCGGGCCGTGTTAAATGAGAGGCGAGTGTTCAAAGCGGCTCTACCGCTGCAGCGGATACACGTCCGGTTTCCTGATCATCCCACGGGGATTCGTGGCCATCCTCCTGTTGACGACGTCGAGGGAAAGCTACCCATAAGGCCGGCAAGTGGGATGTTGATGAAGACCTGCAATCAATTGGCCAGAAAGCCTTTCAGTTAATCTCCATCACGGACCGCTACGAGGGTGCCCAAATGTTCGCAGCCAATATGTTGGAAACTGCAGGATTGCCAGGCACCCGGCAACCTGAAGATTTGGGACTGCGGCGCACATGGCATCAATCCGAAGGGTATGCGATCCTCAGCACAATATTGGTGGGTCCCAACAGTTGATGGATGGGGACGTCATCTTCCCGCGAATTTGCTGTGCTTCCCTGCACGGAGCTTTTGCAGGCAACGTGCGGCAGCTTCCGGGCAACGTTATTGCAGGACTGGCAGGACGCCCGCCCACGCCGCCCAATACGCTGCAGGAGAAAGGCGCTGCGCCTCCGCACGCCCAAACCCACGAGGGAAGCGCGCAGGAACGCGATGTCACAGCACACGCTCCACACATTTTCGTGGCGGTGTCGCGTGTATTCCGCTGTCGCAGCCGGTGCAGATCCAGGAGCTGGTGCAGTTGAGCCAGCAACCGGCTCTTCTTCCAAGGGGGCGTTGGGACCGGATGAATTCATGGTGGCCGATCGGCACGCCCAAGGCAATGAACCCGCGCTCTGCCGGCGGCTTGTCGCCACGCCAAACTTCCACACCGAGCTCGCGTATGCCTGGCAGCGCGGGGCCGCCGCGGGCATGATAAAACGCGTTTTGCAGAGGTTTGCAGCTACTCCATCGGTTTATTTTGATGGTGTTTTCGCCGCTCGTTTTGCTTTGCGAGTTACAGGTTAGATTGCCGTCATCCTTGGGAGTACATGGTATTTTTCCCGACGTATTTCAAAACGCACTTTGCATTTTTGACAACAATCAAAAAAAAAGGGTTTACCCAACCACATAGATCTAGTGTTTTTTGGTGTCTTGTCGTTCTAATTCATTTGACATCTTGTCTTCGAAATTTGTTTGACACCCTGGATCTTTCGCCTGCCTGAAGGGATGTGACCCGGTCAGCTTTTCCGGCGGCAATAATATCTTTTGAGCACTTGGACCTCCCTGGTGAAAAGCTTCGTCATCCCACGATTTTCGGATCTTTTTTGGAAGCGCCGTCGTTGCCGGATATTTAGGCCTTGTTGAATTCCTCTCGTCGCTGGCCAGCATAGCACACAGGCCCGATTTTCCAGGGATCCATCGGGCAGGAACTGCAGCGCTATTTGGCTGTAAAGTCGCAGCAGGGTGTGTCCGTTTCCATGCCAAGCACCAAGGTCGTTAACCTCAGCAACTAGCCCGTGGAAATCATAAAGCCCCGCCATTAATCTCCCAACTGACGGATGCCATCGAGCACCGCGCGGGCTCCTTTTAAACCATATTGGGATAGACCGGAATGACTTTGCAAGTGCATCTTTTCTGGCCAATCCGCGATCCCATTGCAAGGCATGGCGGGAAGTCGCAAGCCAAGGCGGCCCGGCTGCAGGAGCCAGCAGTCCAAGGCGGAAGGAAATTCAGGAAGTCCGGGGCTCACTGCGCCGCTCGCAAGGGCAATCGACTCGCGGCGAGCGGTGGGACGGACGTCGACGGCGAGGACACGTTCAGGTCATAGGCTCATCATCCTCGCCATCCTCCCGTGAGGGCAACACAGGGCGACGCCGTTCGCCACGCAGTACACAACGAGGTCAATGCGGCGGCGGTCCTTCGGCGCCACACCGGGTGCTTTGGTGTTGGCAAGCCATTGTTGAAGGACCGTTCGGGCTGGCAGTTGGGCGTCGGCTCCGCCAGGCCGGAGCAGCATGCGAGGCAAGAGTCAGTCCGTCAGACCCGCACGCCTGTGGGCGGCCCCATCTAGTACATTGATCCACTTAAAACGGGTTGGTTCGCGGATTTTTCAAAAGTTAGTAGACAACGCTGGGACACAGAGGGGCTTGAGCTAGGCTAGCAACCCTCACGTGGTGTGTAGGGCGGCATCTCGCTACATGTAAGCAGAAATAGGCACCGGGCTTGAAAATAGCGGGCTTCGTGCACGGCCGCCAGCTTGGGAGCTATGGCTTCTCTGCAATTGGTTCGACTTTTCCCAGCAATGCGAGGCGCACAAATCTGTTTTTGGCACTCGCAAGGCAGGCCTGCGGGACGCAAAGGATGTCAAGCTGCTCAATCCATAGCCATGGCTCTGGCGGGAAACAACCTGACTTCACCGCGTTCGGGCTTTCCAAAAATTGAACGAACGGCTGTGTCGAAAGCGGATTGCCTCATGACATGTTTGCAAGAATGTAGTGATTTTTGCACGCTTGTTGGAACTCCTGAGGCATTAGTCGAATGGACCGTGGCGACCACAGCTGTTTTGGGGAAGGCTTTTGGGGAGGATTGGCGAGCCAGTGCTGAGCTTGAAAATTTGTAGGATACCCATACCGCGCTTTCTCAGAGTTGTCACTGAGTATGGCGTGAAGTGAATGCAGCATTCGTCGCGACCGAACAGCTTGAACGACTGAGTGCCGCTGATTTCTTAGGTTTGCTTACCATGGCTGGCATTTACGCTTGCCTTCAAAACTGACGAGAATAAAGCTGCGGGAACTGCACAGTCAGCAACGAGGGAGAGAGCCAACCAACCAGGTGAGCAGGGTCTACTTCAAGTCATGGATTCATCTGGGGCAGAAAGAGCTGCATTGCTGGAGCTGATTGCAGGCTCAATGTGCAGCCAAGTTGGGGTGGGAATTGGAACGGATAGAAGCTTAAACAAATTTGCGCCTCTGGCAGCCTCGAATGGCTGCAAGTAATCCGCTGTGCAGGCCTCAAGCCGCTAATTTCGTTGTGCACCTTTTCGCATCTGCTCCCTGAGCTTTCCTTGAACCTCACTTCTGTCGCGTGCAGTTTCCAAGGCGCAGTGACGCACACTTCTCGACTTGTTTGATGAGCAAACGACTCACAAATCAACTGGGGAGGTGGTCGTGACAGCGCACTAAAAGTGGCCAATAGCCTACTACATTTTGCATCAACCTGAAACAAAAATCCAAGCCCAGCAGCATGTCGCAAAGTGATGGGCTGAGCACCCCTTGAGTGGGCCGGTTCTATCCCAGAGTTGGAGCTGTTACGCTTTCAAAGGGTGGGTCCGCAATAGGGCAGCGATCACAGGCATGTGCTCTAGCTGCACCTCGCCACGCGGCGAAGCATCTTCTCTTGACCTTTCCCGACAGGCCAGGCAAAGTAATGTATGCAATAGTGTTGCCACGCTCAGACACGGCATGTAGATGAAGAAGACTCAGAGTCAAGCTTGAGTTCTTGTTCGTGACCTGATTCTGCAGTTGTCTTCTGCCAGACATGTGGACGGAAACTCACCCAACAAGGAGGCTGCGTGGAGACGTGACTGCATTGGTCCTGACTGTGGCTGTGTCCACATTGACAATCAGCAGAGGCTTACACATCCTGAATGAACTTGACATGGCAGGTGCTGATCCCGGTCTGGGGGCGACGTCTAAAGTGCCTGCCGCAATTAAATTAGCTTTGCACATCTTTTGCACAGCCGTCTCAGAAGGCAAAAGGCCTCCGGTTACCGAAGAGCTGCCCTGGCTGCCCAGTGTGTTGATTCAATACTGTAAGAAGCTAAGCTCGAGCTGAGCGAGCCCGAGAGCCGCCTCGGTGCTTCTTGGTCGCAAGACCTCCTGCATGATGCACGGCTTGGAGGGTTCAAGCCTGGACAAAGAGCATTGCTCCCATGTAATGGCCTGTCTCAACACTTTCAAGGCACTTTCAAGGCTCCGAGCACTGATGACGCTGATGGCTGTGCTTCGCCACTATCATGCCCTGCTCCAATCGGAACAGCAGCAGTCAGTAGCAGATGGCTCACGCAGGGTGCAAAGCTAAGCATTGGACGCACGAAGCGCATCTTCATCTCCCCTGTCAAGACCTGTTACTTGGGCTTAACTAGATAAAAGAATCTAAAAACCAACCGCGCCCACCTCGCACAAGGCTTCTGCAGCAAACCCAAAGGATTTCCGATGAATATAGCTTTCATAGAGAAGCCTCCCTCCCTCTTCCAAGACCTCAGTGCTGCAGCACCAAATTCAGCCTCCTACACGGGGATGCGTGGCTCGGCAAGCATGCTTAGATGTCACAAGCCAAGCTGGTCGCTTTCCCTTCCTTCTTCACTACCACAGTAACCACCACCACCGCCACCACCACC
>CAJNIZ010047548.1:0-35809 GCA_905231905.1 Symbiodinium pilosum | reverse complement strand
TGCACTAGGCTCGGTCCGAAACCCTAGGATTTAGGGTTTAGGGTTTAGTTTAGGCTTCAGGGTTTAGGGTTAGGGTGGCCCCTAAAGTATGGCTGCAGAAGTAATGTGTAGTGTTAGCTTAGTGTGAGCTTGGGACCTCAGCCTGGGCCTCGGGATGCTGGAAGGGTTGTTGTCATGCTTACCATTCTAATTAGGACTTAGGGGTGTTGTCATGTTTACCATTAAAGGGTTTTGGGTCTAGGGTTGTTGTCACGTTTTTGCATGATTTCAATGGATCTTCTCATGAGGTAGTAGATAAGATTGAATAGCAGAGCTGCTTGCTACTGATCAAGTCCTGCTAAATGCTATTGCTGTAGCAGCTGTCGCCATCAGCAGGTTGACCTCTTTGCACGCCACTTTCAATTTACGACATTGATCACCAGCCTCTGCACAACAAGAATGCAAGAGTCACTGGCCTTGGCCAGCAGCTGAGGTAGAACTCTTCAGAGTGCAGCGGCCTTGGAGGGCTCATGCGCATGAACCAGAAGAACAGTTCAGGACCAATTAAGTGTTAAGGATTCACAAGGGAAGTTCTAAGAGCCAATCTCACAGGCGAGCACGGCGTGGATGAAGTTTCTTGTGAGATCCGAGCAGCTTTGCGTGGACAGCGATAGGTTAGGGTGTTGCCTAGGCTGAGGGCACTGCTTGGTGGCCCTGGCCGCGGCACGCTGACCTGGGCTGTAGGCAGGACAGGGAAGAATATGGTAGGTTGTAATATATCATAGTATGTTGTAATGTATTACAGTTATTCTTGTACATTATAGTGAAGTACCGTATAGTATACTATGAGTCTGTCATGCAGGCCAAGCTGAGGGGACTGGTGCGCACATGAAGTGTTCTGCCAGCTGAAGCTGTGCTGAATACATCACCTTAATGGTGGTTAGCGACGAACAGGGAATATGATCTAAACTTATTTGGAGAGAACATCCGAACATGTGTAGGGTTAGATCTGGGGTTAGTGGGGAATATAATCCCTGCGTAAGCCCTATGAAAGCATATTCCTTTACTCCATGCTAACCACCAGTAAGTCCAGGTGTCAGCCGCAGGTTTCAATCTACTATGCATGTGAGGCCGTGGCAGTGTCAAGATCAAAGCGGGAGAGTTTCTTCCAGCGGGAAGTAGACAGTAGGATTACCCTAAACCCCAAACCCTACGCTTCTCGCTTCAGGATGGCTTGGCTAAGGTCTTGGGGTCGTGTGCTGAACTGTGCAGCCACACAGAAGAGATGCAGTGCCGGCATATGGGAGGTAAGCTCATTTGGCCGAGTTAAAACGCCCACGGGTCGGGTGAGCTTTGGTTCACGTAAAGACACTGGCTATTACCGGACAATCATTGGGGGATATGGCTACTACGTCCACCGGCTGGTTGTAGCGGCTTTCACCGGTCCGCCCCCAAGTGTGGCGCAGTGGCAAGTGAACCATGTTGATGGGGATCCTGCCAACAACTGTGTGGCCAACCTTCGGTATGTCACGCAAGCTGAGAACAGTAAGCACTCCTGGTCGACCAACTTGAATCGCAAAGCGAGCAGCCTGCAACTACGCAAGCCAGTTTGGTGTCGAGTTGCCGGTGGCAATGATTGGTCTGAGTTTTCTTCGCAAAGCGAAGCTGCAAGAAATCTGAACGTAAGCCCAAGTTGCATCTCGAGATGCTGTCGAGGTTTGGTGCCTGCCTGCTCTGGAGGCGGCATCCGGTACGAGTTCAAGTTTCTGGCCGATGAGCCCAAGATGCTGGCTGGCGAGGCTTGGCGGCCGGCCAGGTATCCGGGTCTGGAAGGTCCTATCGATAGCCTCATGATCAGCAGCCACGGACGAGTTCTGTCGACCTGGTGTAGGCACCAGCATTTAAGCCATGGACACCGCAGGCGTAACGGTTATTACGTGGTGAGGAAGAGAGGGCACTTTCTCCAAGTGCACCGCTTAGTTGCTGCAACCTTTCTCGGTCAACCTGCGTCGAAAGCTTTGCATGTCAATCATAAAGATTTGGACCGCGGAAACAATCACGTGGACAACCTGGAATACCTGACCCTGTCGCAAAACGTGAAACATGCCCTTTTGCAAAGACAGGGACAGCAAGGATGGATGCGGAACGGCAAGCCGGTCCTGGCGCGATCACTGGAATCGGATATTGGCTGGCTACAATTTGAGAACATTAAGGCTGCAGCAGCACACACAGGCGTCAAGAACCATATCATTTCGGGCAGCTGCAAAGGATGTGCTGCTAGTGCTTCCAAGGCTAGGACTGCTGGCTGGCAGTTCCAACCCGCTGTTCAGGAGGTCCTTGAAGGCGAGGAGTGGCGGCAAGTTGTTTTGGCAGGAGCTCGTCGCACGCCTGGCTGCATGTCTGAGGACTGAGAGGACTGACGTGAAGACGCTCTAGATTCCAGATGTCAAGCTCCTGGCTGCTGTGGTGCGCCAGTGGGCAGGAATGGCATGGTCGAGCACGAGGCCAGAAAATTACTTGGCGGCTGCACGGGCCAAACTTGATTCCAGTGGCTGCATCTAGCAACGCTTGCTTGAGCTGGCTCGCAAGCCAGGAGGCATGGCACACGGGAAGGGAATCAACAGACACAAGTCGCTGGTAATTACGCCGCCTGCCAGAGCGGGAGCAAGGAAGGCACACGGAATGGCACAGGAATAGATATGCGTGGTACAGTTATCCTTGATTTTTCTGCAAGGCTGTAAACGGAATTGTTGAAAGGCTTGTTGCACCTCCGGTGTCCCTGAGGCATAATGATGCGAAGTCTTCTTCGGCCTTGCACTAGCATCTTGACAGGCCATCCGGGAGCACATTTTGGACTCAAGTTCTGCAAAAGCATGGCTTGCATCCCACATCTGGATGACAAGACTTCGCATGAAATGCAAGATTCATAGAGCCAGGATAGGGTTTTTCAGTGCCAAAAGGAAAATGGTAGTACCTCATTTACTTTGTTTGCTCTGCAACGTTATGGCCTCTGCGAGTTCTATCTGATGAGGCGCTCTGGAGGGAGCAAAAGCATTATCCTGGGCATCAGCGGGCGTAGGACGAGGCCATGTTCTCAGCGAGATGTTGGCGGCCATGTGTTTCCTTGGCAGGGCAGGCAACCTATGTTCGGCAGGCAGCCAGCTCCTGGCAAGTGAGCTCACATGGCCGTGTGAGATCCTCCCTTGGTGTAACCAGCTATGGCTGGATGACCTCTGATGGGTATAGACGTGTGAGGATTGAGAGGAAGTCATACCTTGTACATCGGCTGGTAGCTGTTGCCTTCCTGGGACCACCATCCAGTGTGGACCAGTGGCAGGTGAATCACATGGACGGCAACAGGTCCAACAATTGTGTGACGAACCTGCAGTATGCGACTGGAAGTGAAAACGCGCGACATGCCTGGACAAGTGGAGGCAGGACCAGCCGACAGCCAGGCAAGGCAGTTCTGTGGCGCATATGTGGGGAGAAATTTTGGGCTTCCTTTCCTTCGCAAAGTGAAGCCTCCCGCGTGTTGGGGGTATCTGCGGCCAAAGTCTCCCATTATATTCGAAATGCTGCCGTATGTCATCGCAATGGCGGTGATTCGCTGGAGCTGAAAGCTGCCCCGACTTCGGTCGTTGCGGATCTCACGCAGGCGGACATTTTTCAGCACGAAGTGTGGAAAAATGCCAGGCATGCAGGTTGCGGTGATCCAATTGAGAACCTCATGATCAGCGACCACGGACGGATCAGACACACTCGCAATTGGGCCGTCTCACGCGGAAGCAGGACAGGAAGCGGGTATTACTCTGTGCAGAAGAACAATCGGCATTACTTGGTGCACCGGCTTGTTGCCGGGACCTTTCTGGGCCAGCCATCTGCCCCGAATATGCAAGTCAATCACAAAGACGGCGACCGCCAGAACAATCATGTGCAGAATTTAGAGTATGTTACACCATCTCAGAACATCCGACATTCCTATTTACTGCGGGACGGGCAAGATTTTCAGACAAGCCACGGCAAACCAGTGGAGGCTAGGCTCTTTGGAACTTCAAGCCCATGGTTGTCCTTCGAGACCATAAAAGCAGCTGCGGAATACACGAAGGTTGGAAGCCGGCAAGTTTCTGAGTGTTGCAAGCTGCAGCCAGGGGGTGGCAGCTATGGTGCTTGGGAGTTCCGTTTCTCATTGGAAGAGGTTTTAGCCGATGAGGAGTGGCGACCGGTGGTTTTGCTGGGTGCCAGTGCTCCGGGCAGAGAACATGAGATCAAGTGACTGACGCTTTGGTGGTGATGGGTCCTCGCATACGGATGCACAGCAGCATCCTGCATCCCCATGCAAACATAGGTGAATTCAAAAATGACGTCGTGCCTTGGGCACTGCTTTCTGCCCCGTGCGGTTGCTCGCCTCCAAAGGCGTTGTGGCAGTTGACGCGCTTGTCATCCTGGTGAAGGGTTGGCAAAGGAAGTTGGACCCCGAGCATCAACCGTCAGGTCCATTGAATTGATAGAAAGCGTTTTCTGGGGCTCTCTTCATATGATTCCCCCCCCAGTACAGACACATTTCGCTTGTGATCCAGGTCCTTTGTGGCTGTGCAGTCGATGGTATACATGTCTTAATTTTTTGGATGCCATCATGCCAGGCGCTGACGTGTTCGAGGGCATGAAACATTGGGCATGCAAAGCTACGAGCTCAGCTTACTGTTGCACTGGATGCTCCAGTCTGTGTCAGCAAATGAACTCCCAAAGATATGCTGTAGATTTTTTTTTTCTCAGGATTGTTCCAGGGATTTGTTCCGGGCCTACCACTTTTTCACAGGCTTGACAGGCAATTGCGCTGGATCACACCATGACCATGCCAGCTTCAGAGGCCCGTGCCTGCCTGCAGCCCGGGCACACCTGCGATGAGCTACTGCTCTTCACGCGCGAGGCGCATGAAACATGGGTTAGTACCATGATTGCGAACAAGGTGGTCCTTTGTTGGGTGTCCCTGCATTGCGTACCTGATCATGTTGGGAGGGTATGCGGGAGGCTGATTGATGCATGTGCTAGCTGCGCGCGCTTTTTTTTTATATCCGTGGCGGTTTTCAGAGTCATGTCAGCGGTAGCAAGGACTGTGGTAGGAAGAATGTTTCCTGACAGGGAGGCGTGCAGAGTAGTCAGAACAACATCGGCCAAAATTATGATGGCGTTTGTCTTCTCCCCATGGCACCCAAAATCAGTCGGAACCTAGGCCTTCAAGCCAAGTGAGAACTTGAAATCACATTGCTCACAGCTATGGATGTCGTTCGGGACGCAGATAGTGGTTAGGGAACAGAGGAGAAGGGGATGGATGCGTTGAAAGCTTTATCCCCTTGACGCGCTGCTGGCCAGGGCTGGACCCATGAGCGCCTGGCAGCAGCCACGCAGGCTGTTGGCCACGCCCCGTGCCATGCGCGAGGCTGAGTAAGTCGCATCATCAGGAGTGCCATGTTCATGCATTGCAAGTTAAAAAAATCGTAGCAATAATAATAGTTGTTCTAATAGTTTGAATTGTAGTAATAATAGTAGTAAGAATAGTCATAATATGAACAGTAATAAATAAGACTAATAATCGCTGAGTTCAGGTGTCAGTCATCCCCATGCCAGACCATCTGCTTGCCGTGTCCAGCCATCAGGCCAAGCCTGGGAGCTTGCTGAACATGGGGTAGAAAAATCTCACGTGTTTCCAGGTTTTCACCCATATGCATTATACTATACGGTGGATACTGAAGCATCTAAACATCCTGCCTGACCCTACAGTAACTACCCTGTACCTTGGTAACTATGGCTTCATGGTATACCGAGGTGATGCAGGATTTGTAGCATCAACCGTATTTCGCATATTTCTCGCTATGTCAACATCATCTCCCAAAGCAGTGGTGGGGTGAGCTTCGGCCCAGGATGAGCTTCGGCTTAGGTACAAAGGGAAAGGGTGGAAAAAGAAATTGAAACCGGGCTTCTAAAGGGGGTTTATAGGCTGTAGGTCTTGGAGTTTCCCCAGAAAACTGGGTCCTGTTTTGGTGGTTCCTGAACTTTGGTTAAACCACCCGCACTCCTCCCCTCCACCCCTTACTTCTCAGAAAAGCGGTGTGCCTTCGCAAGCCAGGCGAGGGCGGCCCTTGTGCGCGAAAGCTCCGCCCCGATGCCAGAGCACCCAGGACTGGCCTCTTCCTGTGCAGGTTGCGTTGCAGATTCACTTGAGCTGCAGTCTAAACTCCTTACAGGGGGGTTATGGGTTATATAGGGCACTACATAGGGCAGTATCTTAGGGCTTATTACAGGGGATACAAGGAGTTTAGGCTCTAGCTCATGTGGCGCAGCCAGTGGTTGGGTTGGACTTGGCAAAGATCAAGCCCCTCACCTCTTGCATTTTTCCAAGCCCGCTGCCAATTTCGTGAACCTTCGCGGTACTTGAGCCCTGGTCATTTGCAGAGAGTTGCAGTCGCATAATCCTGGTAGCTGTCCATGCGCGCAGGAGATCTGAGCATGATACCGCCGCGCGTGGCTGAGCCCCTCGTCCGGGTTTCTGCTAAGGATGAGGGGGATCAGACAATTGATCGCGAGGTTCAGGTTATAGTCCCCCTTAAGCAGATAGAATATTGGGGTTATATTGGGGTTATATAGGGATAATGGAAAAGAAAATGGAAACGACTAATTTAGGGTTTAGGGTTTAGGGTGTATAGTCCCCCTTAAGCAGATAGAATATGGCTTTGGGTATTTTGTAATAAGATCCCCATATACCCCATATTCTATCTACTCAAGAGGGACTGTGATTTCTTTGCAATGCTTTGACGTCTATCCCAAGGGCTCTGTCCAAGATAGCATGTTGAGACTTGCCCACTTGCATATCATGTTGGAAGTTAGACTGTCAAGCACTGCGCCTGTCCAATCTGCATCCTGATTGAAGTCTGAGGTTTTGCTTGTCCAGAGAGGACGTGTGCAGGAGAGTCGGCTGAGTTAGGCTTTGCCAGCAGGTCTCATGCACATTTTTCAATCTTCACCGTCCTTTTTCTAATGGATGTGGCCTCATCCAGCCCTTTCGTGGAGAGACGGCGGTAGGTCCAGAGTGGAGTTATAACCTCGGCTGCAGAGCCTACCCACCCTCAACATGACATACTTGGGATAGAAACCCAGTTTTCAGAATTACCAAGTGTTCCGATCTAAGCCTCCAGATAGAACCCCCACCAGGAAGCCTCAAGCCCACCTCTAAACCCTAAATCCTAAACCCTAAATAGTAGTTTCCATTTTCTTTTCCATTATCCCTATATAACCCCAATGTAACCCCAATATTCTATGTACTTAAGGGGCCTCTTGTCTGCGCAGGATCTACGCACAGCAGGTCGCGCGCTTGTGAGCGGGTGCGCGGACGGTGGAAAAGCAGAAGTTGGGAAGTCGCTTCCCAGAAGGAATCAGTTATAACCCCAATATAACCCTAATATAACCCCAATATAACCCCAATAGAACCCTAATATAACCCCAATAGAACCCCAATAGAACCCTCATATAACCCCAATATAACCCTAATATAACCCCAATATAACCCCAATAGAACCCTAATATAACCCCAATATAACCCCAATAGAACCCAATATAACCCCAATAGAACCCCAATATAACCCCAATAGAACCCTAACATAACCCCAATATAACCCCAGTATAACCCAATATAGCCCTAATTGTGAGCATTATGTCCCACATTGTTTGGACCATGTACGAGACGAGGACAGGTAGCGCTAGTGAATTGTTTTCTACTATGTCTTATAGGGCTGTAAAGCACAGGCTTAAGGAAGCGGATCGGGACCCCTCCCTGCATGTTTAACTTCAATGCAGTATGCACCCAGGGGCTCAGCGGGACTTAGCAAGTGTACTTACAGCCAATAGAAGCCATGCATACATAATAGCCCAGCTCCGTCCTTAACCTACTTACTAAAGCCCCCCTGACTCTGAAAGTAGTGGATCTTGTTGAGAGCTTGATCTCAAAATTTTGACCACTTGGCAATGGGCAATGAGCCTGAGGATGGCTGTAGCGATACAAGTTAATTTAGACCCATGATTAACAAACCCCCTCCTTTTCAGGGCCTTAATTTAGGATCCCTATGATAATCCCTATGAATGGGAGGTCTATTAATAAAGGGGTCTACATTAGCAGACCTTGAGTCCTACAAGCCCTAACCTGCATATACCCTATCAAACAGAAACGCCTAATATGAGCTTTAGTCTAAACTCCTGAAACGGGGTCATTTTGGGGATTATCTAGGGGATTGCACAGGGAGAATTATAGGGGGTACTAAGGGGATGCTAGGAGTTTAGACGATAGGTCATATCATCTAGCCCAGATAACGGGCTTTTGGCTCATGGAAACGCGCCGCCGCGCTCTGTGCTGCTGCTGATGGCGACTTGTAACTTCGGTTTGGCTCCCCAGCTGGCCCTCTACATTAGGTTTAGGGTTGAGGGTAAAGGGGTTAGGAGGACCCCTATCCTGTAATAGTGGTATAGAGGAATATAATAGGACCCTAAAGTAATTCTTATTATATCTTATGGTCACTATTACAGGGTGGGGGGTCCTCCTAACCTATGCCGCTAGAATGTTGTGGGTCCCTTGTGGTCATCCTTGTCTATCTCCACATAATGCACACATGCATGTAGTTGGCTTATGCAATCGCACGCATAAATACATGTGTTTGTGAAGGCATTGTCAGGGGCTGAAGGACTTTTTCCAATGGGGCTGAACCTCAGCTTGGGACACGTTGGATGTCCACATGAGGCATGCGGAGCGTGAATCAGCCCGCCCCTGCCCAACGTGCAGGCAGTAAAGATCCGCCCTGCTACCAACGTCGCACGATCCTGGTCCTTGCGTTGTCACCTTCGAATTTACTGTCGGCAGCAGGAGATTAGCCAGAAAGATCCCAAAAAGATGGGCAGGGCAAACGCAAGTGAAGAGTTTGGAAATAGAACTTTCGGGTAAGTGATGGTAAGCGACAAGAGCAGATTACGACAACTTGGCCTGGGAAAGTCTGATGCCAACCCTAAACCTTGAGCCCTCTCAAATCCTTAAACCCTAAACCGGAACCTGAAAAGTACCCTAAACTTTGATCCCCCTCAAATCCCTAAACTCCAAACCCGAACCCCCCGAATGCTCAGCTCGAGGTCAGCAATCCTTCAGCTTAGAACCAGTATCCAAGGTATGGCCCAGCATGGCAGGCTTGTCTCGCGGGTGGCTGCCAGGGAACCAACATCTCCCAAGTTGTAAGGACTACTTTTGGGAAACCACCACAGATTTTTTTGAACCCACCTCAGGGCTCATGAGCGAGCAGCAGCCATCTGCGTTGGCATGTTTTTTCAAATTAGCTTTGCCGTTCCCTTTTGGGAGTAGATAGTGAACCACTACGACAGGATCATTATTGGGGAACATGTCTGGCCCCAACATTAAACTCTAAACCCCAAACCCTACACCCTAAACCCTAGGCCCTGAACCACAAACCCTAAAGCCCAAACCCTACACCCTAAACCCTAGGCCCATCAGGCCCTAAACGCTAAACCCTAAACCGAACATGGTATTCAGTAACCAAGACCCTCAGCGAGGAACTCTGCATCCTCTCTAGGTTTTTGTATGACAGACTAAGTGCAGGGGGTTTACCCAAATATTAGGGGTATAGTACGCCCTGAGTAGATAGAACATAGCTTTGGGTATATCATAATTAGACGCCCATATACCCCATATTTCTTAAGGGGGACTATACTTTTTTGGGGAGGTCCCTATGACAAGGACTAAAGTAGGTTGGGATCTCCCTATTCTGTGAAGTACCATGCTAGATACTGCCATGTATAGAGCGAGCCCCAGTACTGATCCGCAGAAGTACCGCAGGGACTGCGCGCCAGGTCCTTGGCCGGAATAAAACGGCAGAAAGGGCGTGATAACGATGGGAACATTAGTGAGATAAGCTTCCCTGGGCTTAATGGGGAGGAAAGAATCGTGGTGCATGTGGTTGCTGTAGCTACGCGGCGGGTTGCCTCAATCGATCCGAATTCGGAGTCTCCTCATTGTAGAGATGGTTGCCTTACAGCGTTGATCTGACCAAATGATGTGAGGAGGTTTCTTCTTGGTGGTTGAAGCAGCAAGATCACATTTTTCTCATGAAGCATCATTACCTAAAGGACGCTATTGTCCTATTCTATATTGGGGACACTATAATATCCCCAATTAGAACACTACTCGAAATGGTGTTTCAGGCTTTCAGCCGTCAGACTATCAAAAGTCATAGCTTACAAGGTTGGGTTTTGAGTTTCTGGACCTCCTAATTCCATCCTCAAAGCAGAAGCCTTATCGCCAACACCCGACATTCTCCACATGGACTTCAACTGCACGAAATGGGGCCGCCTTGAAAATCCGGGGCAGGTGTCGTCATAGTCGTCACCAAACCGCAAATCCCTGAAGTGCAGTCCTTACTTTCTGGTGCTTAGTGGTTGTGGAAATTTAAGGGAATACAACCATGTTTTATCCCAATATAGCCGCGAAGGCCCATCCTGATGAGTGACCTCCTATTCACTGTTGCGTTGTCATCTTGTTCAGTTCAATCGTTCGTCTGCATCCCAGCATTTGCAGTACTTGCTGCCATGAAAGGCCGTCCATGAATATGCGCGCGCCGAGCATCTCAAGGGTTCCATGGGCTCCGGTGGAAGAACCCAGGTCCATGAAGAAGGGCTAGGGTATAGTCTTGTGAAGTTGAGTGCTTGGCTGGGTTAGGGCCAGGATTTCATTAACTCGAGACGCAAGCTACACGTAGTAGCACTCCCTCCCAGCAGCACTTCCGAACCTGCTTCCAAATCACTTGCTCAAGAACGTAGACCCCAGAGACTTTCCCAACTCACCTGAAAATTTTCCTGACGACAGACCAAACCCAATAAACTGCTGCTCCTTCTCACACCCCAGAAAAACAGAGAAGCCGTACGCGCTGGCGGGACATGCCATGGCGGGGGCTGCGTGCCTGCAGCGGACAGGCCGACAGCTGTCATGTGGACTGTGTGAAAACTAACGTGGGCGTTTCCTAAAAACGGTGCTGGGACCCTGGGGATATATGCACGGCCTTGGTAAGCAGATACACAGGGCTTACTTTGTGCTTGTTTTGCTATCGGTTTTCCCATGTCGGCCCTCTTTTTAGAAGGGCGGCCGTCCCTGTCAGGCTCCCTTACCCTTCGTTGTTTGTTTGGGGGAGTGGAGCAGGAATCCTGTTTGAAGACTGTTCTGGAAGGACCTGCAAAGCAGGGTTCTTGTTACAATCTGGATTAGGGGCGAGGGCCGCGTTAATTCGGAGTTTCTTCGAAGTGAAGTTCTTGGGGATAGAGTTAAGTTTATAACGCGCGCATGGACATCCAATTCAAGCTCACAAAGTTTAGAGGCCTTGTGCCCTAACTCCAAAGCCCGACATCGTCCAGACCTGGAAACATGGGTGTGTCAGCTTCAGCCAGGCCTTCTGCTACTTGGCCTTTGGGCCAATGGCGCACTCGCCAAGGGCTGAGATGTGTTGCAGTTGGTAGTTGGGGACAGTTCTGGATTACGGAGCTTCCAGGCCTTGTAGAGATTCTGTGGTCACGTAGGGACAAGCTAGGGCCCTTCTGTCGTGAATTCAAGAGGAAAGTACGGATACCAACATGGAGGGATCCCTGCTTTTTGGTATGAGGAAGCGGCGTGGAACTGAAGGTAAGGGCGCAGAAGATCCCTGACGTCTTCAGGCTTTTGGAAGGTGTTGCAGCAGGTTGAAATGCTGCCTGAATTTCTGAGCTTCCGAGTTCAAAGTCACGAGATCTCGGCTAGATCTATGGGAAGGTGGTTCAGCTGCAGGCATTCGTTGTCACACGATCTTACCTAGAGTGCCTATCAGCTAAAGTCATGTCTGGTACTTGGTCTACCCAGGTAGCACAGGCTCCACACAGCGCGCGCTTTTTTACAAGGAATGAAGGCTCCAGGCTTAAAACAGCTCCTACGTCGGCAGCTTCATTAGACCAAGCTCTGGGCTAGAGCCTCCTGCCGCAAGCAATATACTGAACAAGGTGCGGCTGCAAATCTATTATCATGAATGCTGGCATGCTTGAAGGGTGGAAAGAAGATATGCCCACTTCATGCAGTACAAGCGGAATTCGGGGATTCTACACAGCCTGCTCGCACCCTCGCACCACACAGGAAGCGTACTTGGAGGGATAGACTCTGTGACAGGTTGAGGAATGGAGGAGCGCAGAAGCATGAGAAATTCCGTAGTCGCGCCAAGCCCGCCCCCGTTTCATGTCCTGCGGATTTTAGGGAGGTCTGGGGCGAAATCGCCTAACAGCCTGCACACCAGATCTCACCTAAAAGTGCTTTCGGGCAAGAAGCCCAAAAGCAGCCACTTGGCACGGAGGCAAAGATGGTTATGGGCATCGCAGATGGTGAAGACTACCAGTTGGCCTGGCTCCCATTTGGAAAGTGTAGGGTTCAAAGCTTGGGGCTTGGAATTTGATGTGTTTTGGTAATGGATGCTTGGGCAGACGCTGTAGGGTTTAAGCCGTTTTGGGATTCAGGGGTGTGTTTTCGTTCTCGGAATCTGGTTGATGTTTTGCTAAGGGCGCAGGTGCTCAAGTTTCAAAGGCCCCTGCCTGAAATGCAAAACCCTTCCTGGCCTGCAGCACCACGCTCCACATCCGTGACCTTTTGCTTTTTTACGCTGTGGCCGTGCAAGTGTTGAAATCCGCGACCTTACGCCAGGAGCACCTGTTGCAACATGACTTGGGAACAGGCCATGAATTGATAAGCATATTTCACCCACGCCTTGCTTTGCCAAAGTCACGTCCCTAACAACTGGTAGTTTTGAGCATCTAGGTAGTGTCCGCCAGTCAGGTTTAGTACTGTTTTTGGACCAGCCTTGCCCCTAAACCCTAAAATATAATCTCTTCACCCTGAAGCAGAAACCCCTAAACCCTAAACCCCTCAACCCAAAACCCTGAGCCCTAAACCCCAAAGCCTTGGATCCCTGTAGGGAAGAAGCAGCCCGAGGTGTCCACGTTTTGCTTTAGGTTCCCGACTGCCGCGCCAGGACCACGAGTTGGTTTGGGAATAGGAGAAAGATTATTTGAAAGGGCTAGGCTGACTAGAAGTCTTGTTGGTCTTCGGGCATTTCAACTACTGTGGTGGCTGAGGAGCATCTTTGCTGTCCAAGTATACTCAACGGGCGCCAAGCTCCACAACTCGAGGTATGTAGTTGATTCTGGTCTGGGGCTCGATGGCAGTCTTGCCTGCTCCAAACATTCAGTTCGTTGCAGGGGCTGCCATGTGCCGATGACACTCCCAGACATCTAACCTGCGGTCATGTGCATTCAGTCTAAGTCGCGAAAGGAAGTGTTTGACCTTCGTGGCTGGTTGAGTCCGTTAGACTTGCAGGGGGTTCGCAGGGAAGCGAAAGTAAGAGTTCTCCGCAGTGGCTCTACCCAACTAGGTCTGTCAGCCGTGCGTGTGCAGGACAAATAGTCCCAAACGGCCACATCCACTCACAGACTATCGTCTGGAGCTCGAGGTTGATGCGTCGTCACTTGCGCAATGTAGGCGGATCCGTTCTGGGAGTTCCCATGAAAAAGGAGTGTTTTCAGCTGGCGGTATATGAACGGGACTTGGTTTTGAAGAATCCATCATCTGCAAGGTGGCGGAGCGAATCCCTAGATCTCAGCTGCACCTTCTGGTGCCTTCACTGCGGAGATTCTGTATTTTACATGAAATGGAGCCTGCGGCGTCTTACTTCCATCTTTGCCCCGATCGTCATAGGAAGCCGCAGCACTGCCAGGATTATGGGGAGCCGTGAAGAGTGTCAGATAGTGAAGAGGGATCAGCACCCAGCTGGCATTTGTTAAAACCAGTCTCCACCTTTGACCGTAAAAGTGGTGATAATGAACTCTTAAAAAATGATTTATCACCTTGGGAAACTCTGAACGCGAAACCTTCAGTCATCCTCATGTGCTAAGCCCTGCTGCTTTTTTGGGTACATTTCGGTAGTGAGCTTCTGTCACCCAGACCACAGTCAGACTCAGTGAGGTCTCCGCAGACGGCCACAAGTTTTTGGTCGTGAACCACACGGATGTCCTGCAAGGCTTGCTCTTGCGGGTGAGGACCTGGTTAATTAGGCCACCGGGATATTTACTATTTTCCCTAATGGCTTTAATGGGGGACCCTATATATTACTATTTTTTTTCAATGGGTTTCAGGGGCCAACCGAGGGACTTGATGAGGTTTCAGAGTCAAGTTTCAAGCTTCAACAGAGGGTTTTGGGTGTTCCTCATGTATTGAGCCGAAGCTCCGAGCACTAAACCGTACTAAGCCCTAAACTGTGGCACATTACATTGGACCGAATGTTAGGGATTTGTTGAGGGCTTCTCAAACTCATGGCTTGCATCTAGGCATCTCTATAAATGAGGACCGCCTACGTTTACGGGGTTATCGACTCAAACCAAAAACAACAAAAGTCCACAAGGCTGCGTCAGAGCCTGTTTAGGGTTCAGGGTTTAGGGTTTTTTTCGTCAGCGGATTTGAAAGCAGCTCCCGGTGGGCCTCCAGGAAGATGACGGGCTGATGATAGTTATGAGGGGGACTACGCATCTCCTTGCTGGGAGTTTGCTTCAACTTTATCCATCGCTTTACATATTGAGGAAGTTCAAACATAGATTATTATTGGGCGGCCAACCTTCACATTTCGTCCTGAAGCCTTTCTTTCTGGCACCAGCGGTGAGACTAGCGGCTGCTGGAGCCACGCTTGTGCTTCATCATTGCACCCGTTGTATTCGGGTTCCTGCCAGCATGGCGACGAAAAGCAGTCATCTTTGTGCACATCTTTCCTGTTCTTTCTTACTCTTCCCTTCCTGTTTGCAGCAATGATATAGTCCCCCTGAAGCAGATAGAATATGGGGCATATGGGGATCTTATTATAATATACCCAAAGCCCAAGGCCATATTCTTTCTGCTTAAGTGGGACTACATGTCCAAGCAGCTCTGGCTTCCACGCAGGCTTGTCCTGCGACCAGCTCGTCAAGCGAGCGAAGGTTATTGAGCGCGACTGCTCAGCCTGGGAAGTGAAAGTCCTGCATTGGGCGCTAAAGCGCTCTGCAGCAGTGTTTCTTGGAGCTGCTCATGCGGGAAACGTTTGGCAGAAGAACCAAGCATACAAGTTGTTGAGGGAGGCTAGTACTTACCAAGTCGTGCTTTCACCCAAGGGCAGTGCACACTGGCTGGGTTCAGGCGGCTGTTCGGCACAAAGCGCGCTGCATGTTTGAGATGAAGTCAGTCAGGCTCAGGATGCATGAATTTAGATTCCCTCTCCCGGGCGGATGCTTCCCTCTGGTTCTAAGGCCGTTAGTGGAAAAGACGAAGGAGGTCGTCGCTTACGACTTGACTCTAAATGCCTGGAGCTCAGCGCTATGTTCCTCCGTGCGCCGACACAAGCTGCTATATTTCCTGCCTAATAATGGAGCCTTAGCCTAAATTCCTACCTGAGAGGTGTTCAAGTTGAAAAGTAATCAGCCCTGCAGTTGATCCAGGAGTGCCGAGTTAGTTTGGAAGCGCATTCTCAGATGTTGATCTGGCCCTGGCGCTGAGGTTGAGCCATCAATGGCCCGGGCCCCAGCGCAAAGTAAGCGCTGGTGTAGGACGCCTCAGCCCTGTACTCGCTTTGGGCTTGCCGCCAGAACCGTACCTCCCAAGTTTGAAAACATCCACAAAACCAAAGTCTTTTGAGCGTTCACCCGACTTGCTGAACATCAAGCCCAGCATTCTCAAACTCCCAAGCTCTCCTTATAGTAATCGTAATACTAGTAATAGTACGAATAGTGTTAGTAAACATCAAAGATGTCCACTGCTTCCCTCTTCTACTCCTCTCTCCTTCCCTCCTCTGCTCCCATTCCTTCTCAGGATAGCCAACACATTGCCGCAGTCATCGCTCGCTGCGGCCAGAAGATCAACGCCGAGTGCTCCCTTGAACTTCCCTGCCAAACGGTCCATATTTGCAAGGCTAGTATGGGTTTCTCACTGAGGGAGGACAGTAATTAGGCACTCTTCCTACATGTTCGGCATTCCAATCCTGTTCGACCATAGCAGTTCTCTGAGGCCAGCTCGTGAAGCGAGCAGGGCTGGGTTTAATGCATTGCGGAGATCCGCGATCACCCCCTCAGCTATGGTGTGGATAGGGCAAAATAGAAACACTATACTATAGCATACGATACATATGATTTTAAACCAGATTCTATTTTATTATATTCTACTACATTTTATTATTCTATATTGCTTGGACTCAGGCCGTAGGGCCCAGACCTGAGCCTGTAAAGATCGCAGAGCAGGTTTACATACTGTAGAAGCCTGTTTTCGTACCCGTACTCTACCCCTATAGACCTCATGTAACCATCATATCTGTAGAATGCTCCCAAACCCTCGTTCTGAATCAATACTCCCCTACATTGCATGGGTTCAGGCAGCTGGATGTTGCTGGTTTCTGTGTAGTTCCTTAGGGTCAGGGACCCGCCTTACAGTATTCGACCCGACTCACCTGCGACGGGTTTCAATCGAGGTATTGTCGAATTCAAGCAGTCCAGTTCAGTACCAGTAGCGTCTTTGGTATGCGCCCGCGCCGGCCGGCCCATTTGTAGCAGACTAACAGTTTTGATGACGTGGCCCAACAAAACCAACGCACATGCTGTGAAGGGCGCGCTTTCCAACGTGTGGGAGCTCCTGGCACAGCACTAGACTGGGCTTGCTGTTTAGGACTTCAATTATAGCTTACCATATTATGAGCATATCCTAAAACATTGGGGTTTCCATATTATAGTAACTTCATTTAAGTTGCTTAAGAACAGGAACCCAAGAGAAGCAGGAACCGTCAGATTGCATAGCGCCTCTCCCAAAGCCCAAGCAATTCAGTAGCCCAAGAACAGAAACAGAGATTTGGGCCTTTTATCATATTTAAGACTGTAGGCCTTGACAGGCGAAATTATTTGAAACTCCTATAGTATCCCCCTTAATAACCCCCATAGTAGTTCCCTTTTATGTAATCCCTTATATAACACTCTTTAAGGCTTTGCCCACGGGTGTAGAGAGTATGGCGTGTGCCGCCTGCGGCAATCCTGAGGCTGCGATGCGTGTTCAGGTTTGCCAAGCCTGCTCTAGGCTTCTTGGTTGTACCTGAAGGTTCAGGGAGAGGATCTTACCATGCTTATAACCTACTTCGGGGGACTTACGACCCCAGCTGTAACGGTCCATGAGCCTTCATGCAGCTTCGAGGGCATTCGTTTAGGTGTGGCGTTCAGGCTGCTAAGTGCAAGGTTGAGCTTTAGCCTCAGTATTGACCTGTGTGTTTTTGCGTCGTTGCTCCGCCGCGACTGCGGTAATGCGCCCGAAAGCACTGGAGCGATTCTGCTTTGCAGCTTTGCACAGGCTGCTAGTCTTTCATTTTAGTACCTGCAGACCCTGGCATGCACCCAACGTCACAACACGCAGGCGAATATCTAGTGATTACCGTGTGAGTTGTGTCGGAGTTTGCTTATAATTTCGTTTGAAAGGAGTCCTATTTGGGGGCACTTATGTAGAAATTCACCCTAGCCCTAAACCCTGAACTAACAGCAATTGCGCGTCCGGCCGGCCGCAGCTCCAAGCGGGACAACACATGTGCATAGCAATCAATTGTAGCTGCCACCCTGCTTGTTGCAGAGGGTATATTGGAAGCCCATTCAACCTACAGTCTGGCTTTAATTGTGAGCAAAGAAAGTAGCTATGCTGAAATCGGACATTGGACAATCGGATAAAAAGAAGAAGAGAAACCTTCGGATCCATGCATGGAGCCCAGAGCCCCTGTTTTTTATAGACCCTTGTCTTGTAAAAGGAGTGGTTGGTCCAAGTTCTCCATTTCAGACCCCGCTGTGTCCTTCCCTTTGCATTGACCCCGCCCGACGCGATGTGCTTCGGAGAGCGGGAGGATCCCGCTGCCGGGGGCCTCAGTTGGGATGCCTTAGAATAAACCCCCTATCCCCCGCAGCATATTCATGAACACGGCAATATGACACCTAATCTTCAGTGGAGTATCAGTGGGAGTTTGGAGGCTGTCAGGCTACCTTCCGGGCGTGACTTAGTGGAGCTGTCCCTGTTCTGCTTCAGGAGTTAGAATTTCACGGCAAATTGTGGCACTGTCTCTGCCTCCAACCAGGCGCTAATCTGTGCCATTGTTGAATCAGGCCCCTGCAAGCCAAATCTATGTGTGCTGCTATCACGCGGTTTTTGTAGGGCTGTTGAGGCCCTATATACTGTTTGAGGAGTTTCACCGTAAGTCACATGCCCAGCTTTCCGTCAAATTCACAAGTATCTGAGGATGCGTTGGCATCACTCGTCACGGAGACACCGGCGATGTCTGTGACGCAGGCGCATCGGGCTATGTGGGTGTACGGGAGCATCTTTGAAAATGAGTAGTTCCAGGAAGCTGGGGTTTTTGAAAGAGAGAGCTTGCCTGAAAAGGCCATCGCCGCCACGCGCGGCCGCCTCTCCAGCGTGGCCTCAGTGGCCGACTGGGTCAGGGAGGCCGCTAGGGGCAGCGGATGAACGTAGGGAGGTGTCCCTCTTTGCGGTTGCAAGGATTTGGGTTGTAGGGCTTTGGGCTTCAGGCATTTTAGCAGAAGGGCTGGGATGAATTTGGCGAGGTCTCTTCCCCGGTCCCCAGGGGTTGGGGGTTCAGGAATTTAGGAGGGAGTAGACGTCCACCGTCTTGGGATAAAGGAGGAGCTAGAGGTGTGCCGTTCTCCCTTTTTGCCAGTGGACAACATTTACAGTAGGTCTTGTCAATGTCTCCCAAAGGAACAGGATCCTTGATACAGTGACCTTCAATATGGCTCATAAGTGTGGGACATTCCTGGGCAAGTAGTTTTTGTCTTTGTTGGGAGGGTTTTCCACAGGGGGTTCGGGGTTGAGGGATTGCTTGCTGTTTGGGGCCTACATAAAATCACACCCCCCAACGCTGAAACCTCAATCTCAAAGGCAGCAACTTAACTAAACCCACAAACCTCACAAGTCCGTCTGGCTCAGTTTCCTGCCGAAGCCGCAGCCCTGCGAGACCAACATCTGGTTTCTTCCTCAGGAGGGGGTGCCGTTTCGGTTCAGGGGATTGGGGTTCGGATTTTGGGGATTTGGGGAGTTTAGGATTGAGAAATTGTTGAGGAAAAGGTGAGGAAACTTGGCTATCACAACAGCCAAAGCTGAAACCCTCGTGGCTGGGATTATCCGCGTTTGCCAAACGCTAAGGTCTTCTTCAATGGAGCATTCTCTCCACCAACGCAGTGGACTTGGTCCTTTGAGTTCTCACTGGACGTTGCAGCGTTCATATACGGCAAAAAGCCATTAAGATAGAAGAGCCAGGGCAAGCTACGATCTGGGTGCGTCCGCCTATGCCGATACGTAGGATACAGGATGTGCATCTGAGTAACCCAGGCCGAAGCTTGCCGCAGTAGCTCTTTTCCTTTCTCCAGTCCCTTTCGGTAAGCCACTCCCCAGGCGACATGGGCTTTCACTGAGGTGTGCTCATGCACATATAGCGGAGACCATCTGCAGCGACCAGAAGGCAGGAGCTATCTTGAGGAGAAATACTTCTAAACGACTCAAAAGAAGACGCACTCAGAAAGCATTCAGGATGCTGATGAACCCAGCCTCCATCTTTATCGCCTACCAAACGTGCGTACACGCGTACACACATAGACGCGGGCACACATATGCATCTTCGTACTTATACATATACATGTACATATACATGTGTGCATATACAAGTGTGTATGCGTATGCATATGCATATGCACGCATGCCGTGCCATGCCGTGCATGTAGACACACAGACACAGATAGACATGCACAGGCATGAACTACACAAAATAGATATACCTACATATCTGTATATATGTATATTCTTATCGACACATAGTTGTGTATGTCTATGTACACATGTATGCACGCATGCGCAGCAGAATCTTCAGCGTTGGGCACCTCCTCCAGCCGCCAGGTCACAGGGCTGTGGTTGGATCCGGAACCCGCGCGGCCAGGGAAAGAGCGAACTTGGGCAGCACTAAGCTGGTTTTTTTGCCTGGGCCAAAACAGTCCTGTCGAAAGGGCTGTTGTGCAGGGTTGTGATTTTGTGGCCTGTTTAGTTAGAAAGGTGGTGAATGAAGTGCCAAAGAACATGGAAAACGCCATGCGCACTGGGCATATAGTGGGTTGAAACGGATCACAATGTAGAAGGCTGAAGATTCTGGAATATTCCGCTCTAGCACGTCTGGAAGCATAGCATGGAGCGGTAATTTCTCAGCCCCCTAGAATGTACCCAACAGCCGACTTGGAAGTTAGTGCGCTGTTCCACCTCTATGAGTGTATAGTCCCCCTTAAGTGAATAGAATATGGCTTTGGGTATATTATAATAAGATACCCCCATATTCTATCTACTCAAGGCAGACCATAGTATAGTCTAGGCCATGTCAGTAGGCCAGGCTAGACAGTTGGTTTGTAGGCCTCAGCTTCCGAATGTTCATCATTCTGTAACCCTGAGATTCTATTGAGCATGCTCTTGTTGCTGCGGCTCTTGCGAGGCTATATCTGCAATAAGCAGGTTGCGGACATGCAGCCGCAGTAGTGGAAATATGGCAGTGACCCCCAAAAAAGCACGGTTGTAGCTTAGATGGCTACATTCATGACAGAGGTATTGCTTGCCCTACTTGCCCTTTATCATGCTTATTTTGGCCCGCTTGATGTATTGACTTCCCCAACGTGAGGCAGGTATGTTGCAGATCTGAAGGTTCTTGAATTCATTTTTCGCAGATCTTCTGGACCCCTGTCTCATTCTCTTTCGAAGTCAGGCGAGCTTCTTGATTTGCATGCGCAATCTCGTCTTGTGAAGAAAACGCAGAGCGATTCCTTACAGCTTTTGGATGCTTCCGGGCTTTTCACGCCTGACGTAGCCTATTTTCAAAGTGGCGGCGCCTGCTTACATCCCTACGTAAGGGTAGGATCTGCCTAGGAGGATTCTGAAAAGGGGCCTGGGAGGCTTAGACTTCTCGTTGGAATGCTGCTGGCAGGCCTTTGACAGAATAGTAGATTCCCCAACCAGTCCCTTGCATGGGATTCTTTACGTGCCAAGGATGGCAGAACGCGACCATGGAGGCAGAGCGCAATTCAGAGGTGTTGCACGATCAATTGCGAAGACAGGGTCTGTAGAGGGGTCTTCGGATTCGCAGATGCTCTTGCCACCGAAGCTGGGGCCTAGCCAGATCTTGTGGATCATAATATTTTACCACGAGCAGCCATCCCACGACAAAGCTTGCTGAAGCGCATATTCCTTCAACTTACGAAGGCTCGCATCGAAATGTGTGAGCTGCTCACGGCGCAGCCGCAGTTGAACGGCCGAGCAGGCGCCGCAACGTACGGTTCAGTGTTCAGGGTTTCGGCTCATGTAGGGCTTGGAAGGGGGTCTGAGGTTTGGCGTTTCAGTGTAGGGTGTTGGGGCCGCAGATCCTGATGAATTGACATCACATACTAGATAACCACACCCTTTGATCCATGGCCTCGGTAGGGGAGGCGGGAGACAAGAGGGAGGGACTATGAAATGGGAATAATGGGATGGGAATAGGAAGGGCATATAAGGGTGGGGTGGAGATATGATTTGGGTAGATTGGGATGATAAGGTACCCCCTGTGTTTGTCCAAGATTTGATTTCAAAGAGTTCAAGATACCGGCAACGAGTCTGATTCTGGCAATTTGCATTTGGTTTGTCTAAAGTGCAACAAGTGCAACGAGGCCTTAAGCAGTGGAACTTGAAAACACCTGTCAGCCTCCCACGCTGTTATGATCACTAGGTACCCCAGTAATACCCTTTTTCCCTTTTTATTTTGGTGTGTCTTTCTTAAAGCTCAACATTAAGCAGGGTACTCTTAATATTGTGGGGTTACTGGGGAACCTAGATTAAGTCTGCAGCAGATCCTCGTCAACGCTGACACCTGATCCATCCCCACACTCTTGGACGGGCCCACTTAGCAACTGCACTGGGTTTTCAAGGCAGGTGGCACTGACCCGTGGCTTTCCCAGTTTGGACGGTACCCATGCCCTGTCTATGCATTCTGTACATAACCTCTGCTGCCTAGAATCGACTGAGGTGTCGGCTGTCTGCGACGGGACTTAGGCCCCGAGCTTGGAAACTCCGTCGGGCGCCCAGAGGGCGCCCGGGCGAGTGTTTGGCCCGCCTTCTTTGAACTCGGGAAAATATTGGCTCTCGATATGGTCTTCTTAGCCTTTTACGTGGATTCCAGGGTTCCTTGGCGTACTGTTATGTAAATACTTGTATTTATATTGGGTATGTACTAGGTGTCTCGGGATTCCAGGATGAAGCGCCCATACTAAGTACCCTGGGCTGTTAGGACTTTTGCCGCCCTGGTGGTTGAGTTTTTTGCCTGGTTTTGATCAAGAGAGGAGAGAGATGAATTGGACATCTCTCTTTGGTCCTGCTCGCACCTGGTCCCATTGTAAGTATTGCTCGCTATGTGGAAGTCCAGTGCTGTGCCCACCATAGCATGTGACTGTTACAACGGTGGTATGGGCATGGCAGTTTTGCTCTCATGATGGAAGCGTATTGGCATGACAGTTGCAGCGAAGTTTGCGAGTTCTGGCAAATGGAAGGGGAAAGGGCGCATGCATTCAATATGGTAACACTCTTGAAAGCTCCTTCAAGACTGTCAACTAGCAAGATTCACATTGCCTCTCGAGGTATGTTGGTCTGTGGCCTCGCCCTCTGCCGACCCTGATTGCTACAGTCAAGCCTGCTGAGGTAGAACTCTTCCGAGTGCGTTGGCCCAAGCGCATTTGGGCAGTGGGGAGGGCTGACTAGTATGCAGGCGACCCCAGTTGAAGTTTAGACAAGTTTGTGGCTGTGCCTGAGGCTGAGGGAACTGCTGGGTGGCCCTGGCCGTGGCACGTTGACCTGGGCTGTAGGCCAGACATCATCTCATGAGTGCAACAACACCTGGAGTTGGCTGCCTTTGCCTTGTTTGTCGGATTCGGTCTTCAACTGGTCGGATTATCTCGCTTCTGGGTGAGATGGTTGACCTTCATTTAAGAGGCCGCAGAAGCTCAAACGCCTCTTAACAATCTTGTTCTTCAGTCTCGGGAAATCTATGGCTGCACCTAAACCACCTCACGCACACACATATAAATATGTAAATAAATACACAAATAAGCATATTAAGCATATATATATATAAAGATATGAAGGAGGCAAATCGGGCTTTTTGGGGATCGCATTGTTGGCCACGGTTTGGCTTTCAGCGAAGGCAATGCATTGCATCGCCATGGCAGTGCCAACTGTTGGCACGCATCTGCGAGTCTGAGCCTGCTGCAACCTATCTCTTTATGCAGGTCTGCTGGCTGAATCAAGCTCGAAGGTTTGCAAGCTGCTGGCAGGTGAGCTCCTGCGGTCGCGTGCAGTCCACAAAGGGAGTTATCAGCTGCGGCTCCCGCGTTGATGATGGTTATCGACGTGTGAAAATAGGTGGAGTGTCTTACTTCGTACACCGACTGGTTGCATCCGCTTTCCTTGGGCCGTGGCCGGATGCTGCCCAGTGGCAGGTGAACCACATTGACCGCAACCGTGAAAACAACCACAAGGAGAACCTGCAGTATGTGACTCCCAGTGATAACATTCGACATGCTAGGGCCAGAGACACCGGGCAGGCACGGAAACAGGCCGCACGCCACGGGAAGCCTGTCTTGTGGAGAGAAGGTGGGCATCAGTCTTGGTCATTTGAAGCTTCGAGGACTGATGCAGCCAGGGCGGCTGGGGTATCTGCCCAGTCTGTCTCGCGGTGCTGCTCTGGTGTGGCCACAAGCTGCACAGTCCGACTGCGCAATTATGAGTTCAAGAACGGAGATGCCGCGGATGTGGAACTACTTCCAGATGAAGTGTGGAGGGATGCTGTGCATGCAGGCGATGAAGGTACCATTTCGAACCTGTGGGTCAGCAACTTCGGGCGTGTAAGATCAGCAACGCGTGTGGGCACACAGATGGTATCGTATGGGCACCGCACCGTGCGTGGCTATTTTACCATCAAAAAGTCTGACCGGAGCTATAAGGTGCACCGGCTGGTTGCCGGAACCTTCCTTGGCCATCCAGCTTCACCAAGCATGCAAGTGAACCATAAGGACATGAATCGAGGAAACAATCATGTCCAGAACCTGGAATATGTCACCCAGTCACAGAACATGAGGCACGCGCTCACCCAACTGAGAGAGCAATGGCGGAATGTTGGAGGATGCAAGCCCGTGCAGGCGCGAGTGGCGGGATTGGACGGCGCTTGGATCCCATTTGAGTCCATCCGGGCAGCAGCTGCGTACACAGGCATTAGGCCGGCCTCGGTTTCTGCAGCTTGCAAAGGAGAGGTGAGAGGTTGCAACCCTCCTGCCTGGGAGTTCCGCTTTTTGGTAGAGGAGCCTTTGCCGGGGGAGGAGTGGCGCCCGGTGGTTTTGGAAGGAGCTCGGGTGCCACCCTCCCGAGCTTGAGCAGTTCATGTGGGCATTAAGCATTGGAATCACGCGAAGTGCTGACACTTCAACAGCAGCATCCTCTAATCCGTGACCGCTTTGGAGTATGCACGGCTTGGCACACGGTTCCCGCGAATTCGGGAAGGTCCCCATCTCAATCCTCTGCAGCACCGCTCGATTCCAGACAGAGTTGCTGGCTGTGCGGTCGAAGAACCTAGACCCTCCTTCTACCCTCTATTAGGGCCTAAGTGCCCACTAAGTATTAGGGACCATATACCCCCAATTAAGGGTACAAGGAAGGTTCTGGAAATTGTTGCACTGCCCAAAGTTTCTTGGCGCTGATTCCTGGATCACTTTGGTGGGGCTTGTACGTCTGCCTCTGCAAGCTGCTGAAGATTTGTTCCATCATATTGGAAACTGCTATAGTATATAATAGGGTTATATAGGGGTTCTATAGGGGTTATATTGGGATAATGGGAAACAAAATGGAAACTACTAATGCTCTTTCCTGCTTGGCTGGAACTCTTTCTGTTGTCAGAGCTGCCTCCGCGCGGAACATGCGAGGAGTTGGATGATCTGGGCAGCAGCAAAAAGACAGCTGCGCCCAGCAATTGCCCCTCATGTTGCGTTGGCTTAAAGTCTATAAATGAACGAGGTACTTGTGGCTTGTAAGTAATGCATTAAGGATACTGGGCTCATAAGCCGGCTCTTGCAATCTGACTTGCTAGGTGCTGACGTGTTCGAGGGCATGAAGCACTGGGCATGCAAAGACGACCTCTCAGCTGGTCCTGGCGCGTATGGCGGTAAGCCTCCGCTTTTGTGATATGCCCGATGTACCTCCAATCTTTGTTCATTTAGCTTGAAATCATAATGTCGAGTTTCCCAAAACAATTTCTGCATAATGCCAGGATGATCCTGGAATCTGAGTACATTCCCCATATATCCTCCCTGTTCTTGAGCTAAGGCGCGTGCCTGCCTTCAGCCTGGCGACACTTGCGACGAGCTCTTGATCTTCACTCGGGAGGCAAGGATTTCCTCCAGCTAAACATGTGCCAGGCTTCATAGAAGCTACGTCTTGAGAACCAACATCTTGCAGAATATCTCCACATATTTTGGTTTGGGTATGTTTCTCATTGTCTGAAAACACGCTGCCCGGTCCAAGACGGTTATATGGGATGGCATGGGAGCTCAGCCGTTGGACGTGCTTCTGCAGACTTGTGAGAGCATGTCAAGTCAGAAGTGAGATGTCAAAATGGTCTAGTAACCCGCAAACACCCTCGAGTAATCTCTGGGCCGTGGAAATCTTCAATCAAAACTGTATAGTGCCTCTGCAGCATCCTGTGGCGCATAAACCCCGCACTCGACCACTGTGCAGTCATCATCAATCCAAGTGATATTCTAACTGCCTGCGCATTTTCCCCTTGTCATGATCTAAGCCGTACTTCGAAACTTGAGCAGGACTGGTCCCGCGAGCGCCTGGCCGCAGCAACGCAGGCCTTGGCCGACTGTTTCGCATGTGGTTCCAAGTTTCGAGGGTCAAGGTTTCAGGGTACTGGGCCTCAGGATTTCCAGGTGAGGTGCATGGTCTCTCGATGGCTTAAGAGTGTAGAGAGGTTGAGTCTGAGGGTCTAGCACCTACACAGGCAGATGCGCATGGAAGTTAGGATATGGGGTTGCTCGCCTTGGCCATCAGCAAATACATGCTGCTCGAGGTCCTCTATTCTACAACGGAAGTTTGCACCCTAAACCCAAATCCTAATTAGTTTTTTTGATTCTTGGAACACCCGAAGGCCGTTGGCCATGCTCCCTGCCACGCCGGCGGCCAAGCATGCGGCATGCAGGTCCTGACATCAAGGTTTAGGGTTTGGGATTCAGGGTTTGGGGTTTAGGGTTTCATAGCGCTCACCAAAGGTCATGTCAGAAAGATGCTCTGCCCACTCTCCACTTTCCAAGGAAGCCTCTTCAGCCCAACTCCCTAGTATAACTCCAATATATACCCCCCATTATAAGGTAGTCGTTTCCATCTTCTTTTCCATACATACCCTATAATCGCTATATAACCCATTATCGTAGTTTCCATTTTATCTTCCATTCTCCCAATATAACGCCAACCCTAAACCCTAGATAAGTTGCCTGACCTTAAGCCCAGGTTTCAGTCGTCCCAATGCCGGAACAGCTGCTCTCAGTGTCGAGCAATCAGGCCTCGCAGTCAGCAAGGGAAACACTTCAGGGTGCTTAGCATGAAATAGGGGAATCAGTTATTGAGACGAATAAGGGGAAATCTAGGGAGTACTATATGGACCCATAAACCTCATTCCTCCATTCCTTACTAAGCGCCAGAACCCAACTAGAGCTAAAAATCCAGGAAATTTCTATGTATCAGAAGACGGAAGCCTTTTAAGTTCCACCATAAGTGGCCTTAAGTCATTGCTTAAATGACTGGACGGCTTGGGGGGGTTCACTTTTGTGAAGCCGCAAGTTCCCTGAAGCGTCCCAAAGTGATGTTTTTTTTGATTATGAGTTTCCATTGTATTTAGGCTTCCTTCGGAACATTGGTGAGGCACAGCATCCTCCAACCCCCATTATATAGGTTAGGGTTACATAGTTGGGTAATATTAGGGCTTTATTGGGGGATATCAGAGGTAGGGAAAGCCTGACTTAAAAACCTAGGCATCGCCTTAAGATTTCCGGCCTTTTCCCGCAAGGTCCAGCCTGGTGGGATTAGACAGGGGCGAGTTGAACTTTACCCTCACTTCAGTTCTTTACTGGCTAAAGCACTTCCATGGGCGAACACATGTTTTGTGTGGCATTTAAGTAGGGAGATCTAACTTGAAAGGCTCATATAAGTTCTAGTCTAGATGTATACGCCGGAGCCCAAGCTGGATGAAATGATGTGTAACTCTCACAGCACTAAGCAGCACACATTACGACACAATTTGGATCATCATCCGTATATAACCTTAACCTCAATAAATGTTGCATACTTCGCATAGCTACCAGCGGTGGTAACCATGCAATTGTGCCTTCGACGGAGGCCCGTGCAGCCCTGGTCCGAAGCTCTGCGGAGCAGTCCGGAGCGCCCAGCTGTTGTGGGTTCAAGGCTTTGAAGGAATCATGCTGCAAAAGTCCGGCTTGAACAACAGGGGGTGATCAAGGACGCCCTATACCCGTAGCCCAAAACCCCCAGACAATTCAATCTTTTCAAGCATCGTGCAGGAGAGCTGAGCATGATACCTCCCCGCGTCGCTGAGCCGCTTGGCTGCATGTTGTTCTGTGTCTTCTTAGTAGCTGGGTACTGTAGGTACATTGCATTCTTCGGATTTCCACAGTCTGGTTAGACTAAAGACGTGTAGAATTTTCCTGGCCTAACTCTTACTGTAGGAACTTAATTGGGGCCTCGTGTTGACACTCAAGGAAAATAGAACCTGCCCCATAAAGAGGACATGGTCGAGGGTTTTAGGGTTTCGGGACGGCACTCTACAAAGGGCACCTTCTCAGGTTCCAAGCCAGGTGCAGGCAGGGCTACTTGAAGCCTCGTGAGACTAAGTAACTGCTTATAGCTGGGCTACCTATAATTGGGGTAATCTACACAAGTCCAGTTAGGCGGATGATAAGTACTGTCATAAGCTCTCATATAAGTAGTTATCATGAACGTTCAAGTAGAGGGATCGCCTGTGAGGGGTGAAAAAGGTTTGCAAAGAAGCCAGGGGGTGGTGGGCTTGATTTCCCGCACCCTCTCCCAAATTATGTGTTGCTCCGACATAAAATTGTGAATTCGAATAGTGTCTTCAAACTCAAATGAGCTATAGTCTAAACTCCTTAAAGGGGGTTAGATAGAGGAGTATATATGGGGACTATTATAGGCGTTATTAAGGGGGATACTGGAGTTTAGACTGTAGCTCAAATGGCTCAGATCCCTGGTTCCGGCCGCAAACTAAACTGCAGGCGGGTGATCATGCACGTTATTTACCTTTTGTAAGCTAAGAATGGAGGAATGGATCCTGATGGTACTCCCTATATAACCATTATAGCAGTCTCCATTTTCTTTTCCATTCTTTCATTCCCAGCTATCCAAAGGTAGGAAGGTTTGTACTTTATGTCCCAAAGGTTGGAGTAAATTCTGAGCCCTGCCTCTGTATCCGCATGGCTCTAACAACTGCAAGTTTTGCAGAATGGAAATGCTCTTATGGAGCCCAGGGGCACATGTGCATCAAAACGGATCCCCTCCTATGGATAGTTTTGGAAGCTTCCCGACTGAGGTTTTGTTTGTCCAGAGAGGACGTGTGCAGGAACGGGGCAAGCGCACAGGGATGCTTTCCAGGAAATTAGGGGCCTCGATTTGGGTAGTATTCGAAGGTGCTCAATGTGGCGGACGCTTTCTTTGACAAACCCATATGCTAAACTGCTGTGAGAAAGGGGTTGTTCTGCTTGTGCTGATGTGAGGGGGTCGGCCGGCGGCTTGCATGCGTGGGCATGCTCAAGATGTGTTTTCGTCGCCAGCATTTCCAAAAGCCACGGCTATTATTTCTTGTAGGTCACGCGCAGGATTTCTTTATGCCATAGTTGTCGAGTAGGCTTTGTTGCAAGCCTCTCATTCTTTAAAGAGCGATAGACCGTTGCATCTCGGTGCCCCAGACAGGGGCTGTCGTCTTCACAGCCGCCAGGTTTTAGCCCGTCAGCCTCCCTGCCGACAGGATCTATGCACAGCAGGTCGCGGAGTAGTAAGCGGCAAGCGGGCCCGGGCAGCGTCGCAAGAGCGAAGGGTGAGGGTTTAGGGTCTAGCGGTCTAGCGTTTTGTTTTCAACAAACGGGGTTCTACCAGGGTGTAGTTCTACAAGAGCAGGGTTCCAATAGTGCATAGGTTGCAGAAAGGTAGGTACACTTAGGTTTTTTCTTGTGGGCCTTAAACGTTGGAACCCCGTATGCTACGCGTAATTCCAGGATTCTGCTGGGAAGCCTTTTTGTGATTAGCAAGGAAATGCGGCAATGAGTAGGAGGGTCGCAGATCTGCTCCATCTCTTCCACATGCTTGTCAACAATCAGCAGCTACGAGGAATCTTTTCGCAAGCATTGTTGTTGAGGCTTGGGAGCTTTGTCCAGATTGTGGCACGTTCTAAGCGGGAATCCATGTAAGAAAGGTAATGCTTTTGCTCACTTTTTTCCGTGGCAGTCGTCCATGACCTTGCCGTAGCGTTTTGTATTTGCAGGTGCTGGAGTCCTGTGTGTATGTGTCTCCTTCCAAACAGTCACCTTGCTGCTGGTCGCTGCTACCTCTTCATCGTCATTTCACTGTCCTGTTCTTTGTCCTAAGCATGGCATATGTCAACACTAGAGGGAGGGCTTCCCTTTGCAATTAGATCTTGACCGGCGTGTTGTGTTTGAGATCACACGGATACCGTAGAAGCTTATGGTCCCATATGCCTTGTCATTATGACTATAGTGCAGGGTACCTCCAATAGACTTAGAAAAGAGATGGATATTTCTTGAACCCCCTCCAGCAGGTCGCAAAAGAGTGTTGTTCACATGGCAAGATATTAATCCTGACCTTTTTCAAGACATGTTTGACCTTCTTGACGACATGTTCTGAGCGGGACCCAGAAATTGCTGAACGGTTCCACAGCACCACGACATTCAAGTTTTCCTGCTAGAAGTTACAGACCTACCAGCACTGGACACTCCGAAACCTTGAGGGTTTTGATGAGTGCCATGGCTGCTGCGCACAGCCTCATCCATCAGTACATCAAAACTTGGCTGCGGATAGACTTGCGTTTGTCTGGAAGGACTGAATGGTTCTAGATCTGGGATATGTATTCCGAAAGATGGAAGTTATCGGAAATATCCTGCATGACTTCAACGTCAAAGCTACCTTGGATGCTGCCCCCATTCAGGAATAGTTGGATAATAATAATAATATGACACCTATTACAGATTATTACAGGGTGGGAGCAGTACCCAAATTTAAGCTGTCGAGATTCGTCATCCGTCAGAGTAGCACACGACGCTGCCTTTGCTGCAAAGTCGCATGAAGTGCGACACGTTCGATGTCCGCATGAGCCACGATCAAAACTCTATACATAAGTGCGAACAATTCTTCTACTGCAGCTGCCCCCAAAGAGTCCTGGTCCCAACTACATACCATAGAAGTTTGACTAACCACAAATATTGTCACCGTGAAGCCCTCACATCCCTGAACAGTTCCCTGGAACCCCCTTTCCTCTCTCGCGAGTTTTGAGTATGGCTCACACGTGGCGGGCGGGGTGCGAATCAGCCCGCTTTGGCCCACTGCGCAGCCAGTAACTGGCTGTTGGTGTAAGGCGAATGAAGTACTGGCGTAAGCTGTTGATATGACCCTACTTGTCTTGGGAATTATGTCATTGCTTGACCCTGATTCAGTAATGGTTTTATACCTTGGGTAAAGTACCCTGGGAAATCTTGGGATTCATGTCCTCTGGTATACTAGTGCCATGCAGGATATTTTGTATCAACAGGGGAGCACAGGGTTTAGGTTGTGAGGAGTGAAGTCATGGACCAGCATATTCTAAAGAGGTTAAAGGTGTAGGGGTTACTTGGATTTCACAACTCTCTGCTGCCATTACCTCATTCCCTACCAGCCAGCAGGCGGGTAAAGACAGAATCCTGGCACCTTCTCGCAGAGATCCCAGCATTAGATGCCGAAGTTGTTCCAGCACTGCTACATATTGCGGAAGGAGGTATCAATGGTGTTATTCGGGGTGGGTGTGCTCTGTTACAGGGCAGGGATGAGAGTATCGATTGGGGAAACGGTTACGTGACTTTGGAGGGACTGCATTAGGGATCCCATCCTTCATTCCCTACTAGGCACCAGTATAATTTTTGGGTGTACGATGCTTGTGACAAAAGATTTTAACGGTTTAGAATTTAGGGCTTTGGGTTGAGCTACTGACTGTTTCTTATTCAGGAATAAGCAACATAATCCCCTTAGAGTGAATATATACTATATTCCTTTTCTCCCTACTAGGAACCAGTTGGGCTGTGATTCTGCTAGTGGCTTGTCGCCACAGCGCAGATGACGTCTGGGATCTTGCGGGCTCTGCAGCTTCGTCTGCAGCGTGTCACCAGTAGTTGTTAGGGAAGTTGAACTTCCCAATTTTGGACGGTGTATTCAGGGCAAATCCAAGTTATGGCCAGTCAATCTCCTTTAAGTCTCTATTTTACTGAAAGGGGCGTTTCGCAATATGCCCGCCTAGGTTTCGGAAGGCACTTGCACAGCGGGCCCCCACCCCCTTGGCCCAACCCTAGACCAAACCCTCAACCCTAAATTACCTCAGCAGACAATACTACTATAATACTACCATCATTCCCAAGGTATACTGTACTAAATTAGGACCATGCAGGATGTTAGTATACACTGTTTGTTAAGCCCTTGAGATGGGAAGTTCAGAAGCAACCCGAGACAGCTCCTCCTTAAGCTCTCGACCACGCGGTTGGCTGCTGTCTCTCGCCAAAAACGGCCCGAGCGCTGTAGGGACGGCGAGAGCGACCTCAGTCTATTCAGAGTTTAGGTTTTACAGGTTTCTGAAGTTACCCAAAGTTGAGGGTTGACAAGTGCTTGAAAATAGCCACGGGCGAGTTCTTAGCGAAGTTGTATGGAGAACATGTTAGGATTTCATACTTGTTTAAGCGAGACATCAAGGCTCACGGTTGTGGGGTGAAGGTTTGCTGACAAAGGAGGCGCTCAGAAGTTGTCCAGGACAGTTTGAGAGGATTTCTGTTGAGTTTTTCTCGGAGTTTCAGGAAAAGGGAACGGGACCTTCCGTCGTATCGCGAGAACGAAAGAAATACCGTCCAAGTCGCGGTGCCGTATGCTTCCAATTGTCGTTGTTTCAGTTGTTTGTTTGGAAAACCTGCGCCCTCAACCCTAAAACCCTAAATCCCAAACCTCATCACACTTCTTTCATTTTGTTTATTTTGGTTTTTGCACGTTAAGTCTCAGATAAACATAGGTAATCCAGATGCCTGCCAAAGATTGTATACTCGGCGCGCTGAAGCGATGGCAATCCTAAAGTAGATGCAAAGTCCCCAAACCCAAAATCCCCGAAACCTTGCACACTAAGCGTGTCTTAACCCTAATCCCCAAACCTAATCCCTAAACCCTAGTCCCTAGAACGTAAACCCCTAAAACGTATCATAATCCCAGCACCAGAACCCTAAACCCTTAAAGGCTCTACTCCCAACATATGGGTATTTCTCAATATTATCCTTATATATTCCCTCATAAGGACCCCCATAGTCCCTCTATAATCCCTATATATCCCCTGGGGTCCCTAGGGTACCCCCTTTTTGAGAAACCCCCATATCCCAACACCGATGATACTCGGCCATGCTCGTGCTCGCCGTCCCCAGCCGACCGAGGAGGTTGTCCTTGAAATTTTGCCGTGCCTGTGCGGCCGGAAAGGGTCGGAGAGTCTTAGGAGTTATAGAAAACGGAGACTACTATACTATTTAGGGTTCATAGAGTTTGAGGCTTTAGCTTAGGGTCCTAGGAGTAATGGAAAAGAAATAGGAGACTATTATGCTAGTTCGGGCTTAGGGCTTAGGGTTGAGGGTCGGGGGGAACGAAGAAGTAGGTTATTGATGGGGGGGATAATGGTTATTCTGTCGCTTATCGGGGTTGTTCACCTACTGAATCACTTAAGCTCCCTGGCCCTCCAAGTATGGCTTAGTGTTTATCAGATTTTGGATCAGGTCTTGAGGGGGAGAGGGCCTGTAAGCAGGACTTAAGTCAGGTACTGGACCTTTCGGGCTGTAGCCCTTGACACGCGGAGAGAGTTTTGCATACGACCGCCTAGGTGAAGGATACTGGTAGGTAGTGGCTGTATCATAGGACTACCATGGCCCCCCCTCAAGATGCATCCCTCAAACTAACGAGTCCTGATATGCCTTATTGATCCCTGACTACGCGCATAATCCTCATAACGCCCGTAGTCTGTGACAAGGTCGATATACTGGGGGCCCCACGGTTTTGCAGAGGGTTGGGGCGCCGTAAGGCGCAGACCTACACAGCAGCAGAGGAAGCTTCTGCTAGACCCCACACCCAGGAGTTTTCAACCCAGGGTTTCTTAGCAATCTTCACCCTGAATCGTCCCAACACCCCCTAAACCTTAAATCTTGAACCCTGCTCCTTTGGTCTAAGTAGCCCTCAAAACCTTAAGACCTAAATTTAAAACCCTAAACCCAAACCTGCCTCAATCATACTGCGACATAGACCTCGACAACCTAAACTTGGCCGGGTACTTTATCTGCCTCAGGATGCATTCGATAGACCAGATAGCTTTGTGGGGGTTAGGTGGGAATAAGGAAATATCATGTATTGGACTATATAGGGATCATATTAACAACCCGTAATTAAGACAATGGGTGGCACGAAGTGTAGTGTACCTCCAGAATTTCCTGGGTGTAAGGTATAATTCCGGGCCATGTGAGCCCTGTTCTAAACTCCTTAATTGGAATTATATAGAGGATTATACAGGGGAGTATTCTAGGGCTTGTTAATGGGGATACTAGGAGTTTAGACTATAGCTCATGTAGGTTTTTGTCATGACCTAGCAAAGGAGATCAGCATGAAGCCTAGTAAACACGCCACAACTGAGGATATATGCAGAAAGCCTAGGCATATCCCCAAAACTGTACCTGAACCTCCGAAGCATGTACAATGATCGCCTTCTGTTTTTGTTTGAGGGATTGGGGTTATTCTTTCGACCTGAAGTCTCAAACCCGAAGCCCTAAACCCTAAAGCCAGCCCCGATAACAATAGGATCGTATTCCGATGTGTGATTCCAGCAGGCTCATAATACATGTCGCCAGCAAGCCGCCATTTCATTCCCTCCCCTCGTACATGAAGCACGCACGCTCCCTGTTAAATGCTCCGCGCAACCATGCTTTCATCATGAGATGGCGGCGAGTATTATACCATGATGGTAAGCATTTTGGTATGGGGCGTGTCATAGTTCTGAGAAATGGATGAAGGGGAGAAGTTGTTGCTCTCCGATCTTGGCCATGCGGGCTCGTACAGTGCAGCCTTCTTGCAGTTGAGAATCCATGCTGCTCTCTTCGCCAGGGTCTGGTCTCTAAGCTTTGGGGCCTTAGCCAGGGGGTTCTAGTCTAGCGGCCTCTCAAGGTACATATACGGCACATGGTACAGGATATAAACTAGGGCTGCAGCCCAAACTTTGGACCACAGCTGGAAGCTCTAAACCCTGAACCTAAACCCTAATTAAACCCTAAACCTTGAACCCTGAACCCTAAACCCTGAAAAGTTCTAAACCCTAAACCCTGGCCCTAAACCTGAAACCCTAAACCCCAAACTCTAAAACCTAAACCCATCTTCCAAGTTCACGGCGTCGAGGTTTGAGCCTGCAGTCCCCCATCGACGCTGGCGATTGAACAAGCCCAGCAGCAAAAAAAGTCCCCCATCGTTGCTCTCATTTTGCATGGGGTTTCCCAGAATTGGGGTTCCCTTAAAAAGAGGTGCCAGGGGGGTAGATAGGGATAATCTAGGACTAGTAGGGTTTAGGGTTTTTCTCAAACTTTGGGGTCAAGAATGGAGAGTCAAATGGAAGAGACAATGGAAAATGAAATGGAACCCGGGATTCTAAAAGGGCTTGTCAGGGATTAGGATTCCCCAAAATTGGAATTCTGTTTTGGTGGTTCCTATACTAAGGACTACATTCTTCTGGGGACTAGATTTGGGGTCCCCCACTTTGGAACCCCAGAAATTTATATAACGCCGTTCGTGTTGCGATGCGCCCAGCCAATGTGACAAAAGCGCGCAATGACAGACCTCTGGGAGGAGACACCAGCTTCTCGATGGCCGATCTCCTTGGTTCTCAGTCTGAAATTGGGGCGCAGGTGCCTCCAGCATTCCATCCTAAACTCAGACTTCTTGAGGCTCCCGAAGCCCAAACCCTATATCCTGTCTGAAGCACAACATTGAACCCCAAAGCCTTAAAACCGTAAACACAAGAAACAAACCTAAAGTTTAAACTGCTCCCCAAGCCCTAAACGCCTAACATATTCCTCAAAACAAAGAATTCTAATGTCCCAACCATGGGCCCTACATGTTTCCTGGGCCCTAGCAAGTATTGAAAGGCTTGGCAGGGTAGATCTTGGGTGTATATAAGGACCCCTAAGCCCTAAATCCTAAACCCCAAATCCTAAACCCTAAACCCTAAACCCCAAATCCTAAACCGTAAATCCTAAACCCTAAATCCTAAACCCTAACCCT
>CAJNIZ010047547.1:21258-34101 GCA_905231905.1 Symbiodinium pilosum | reverse complement strand
TCAGCCAGCGCTGTCGCTATGAGGCTGTTGACTCCTGCGGTGGTGCTGTAGTCTGCGAGCGCTGCTGCTATGAGGCCGTCGACCTCTGCTGTGGTGCTGAAGGCTGCCAGTGCTGCAGCGATGGCAGCATCGCGTTCGCGACTTGTTGCGCTAGTGTGTGTGTTTACAAACTCCCTCTTTGTCTTGGGTTTTTCCCTGTGGAGAAACAGAAACCATTTTCCTTGAAATTCTTGGGTGCTTGATCTTATCTGATTTTAATTTGGCTGCTTGACCAAACTGAGTTTGACGGAAGTTGACATCTGTTTTCCATGGCAGCCGCAGGGCCAAGTGGAGAGATATGTTTAGCTGTGGAAAGGGGTAGTACGCTCCCATGACAGGCGTCGGTTTTACTGCTCATGGACTCCATTGAAGATGCACTCGAGCGGTGCAGGGTCAGGCTCGAAGAGGTCGGCCTTACTGGTCGTAATTTGGGGTCCGTGGATCTACAAGAGTCTGGTGCAATCACACGTCAGTTGGTGGATGAACTTGGCCTTGCGTATTTTGATGAGGTGGCGCATTTTGTTCTATCACGCATGCTTGCTGCTAGGGACACGGCTAGGATGCAGGATCGCTCGGAGGGCCTCCTTGGGACATCATTTTTGTGGAGACAGCTCGATCAGGGCGAGGCTCATCCTACGCTGGCGCCCGTTACTGGGACTGAAACTGTGGCTCTCCCTCCGAGGGGAGCGAAGGAGCGCTCTCGAAAGCGAGACGCGCACTATGCCGTGGATTCAACACGAGAAGAGAAAGAAGCCCACGAGTGGGAGGCCCTATGCATCAGACTTCATGCACTCCTTTTTCTGTACAAGGCACCTTGCTTGTTGGAGTTGTCTTCAGATTTGGACCCTGGACGAAAAGCTGAAGTGGTTGCGGGGAGGCTCAGGAATGGAAGCCTGAGGAGGTATCTGGCTCATATAGAGGACATGGTTCTTTGGATGCAACGCACAAAGCTAAAGGGTCCCCCTTTCCGGGCTGGGGACGTCGTGGACTTTTTGTTCATGTTGGCAGAGGAGCCGTGTGGACACACTGTTCCTGGGTCGGTTCTCAAGGCACTTTCATGGTTTGAAAAAGCAGCGGATCTGGCGCTGGAGCATCGTGCAACAGCTGGTAGGCTTGTGTGGTCCACTAGGGAGGTCCTTGCCAGGTCACTCAGCAGACCTGATCGACCCGTCAAACGGGCGCCACGCTTGCCTGGGGCCATGATTGTTTCATTGGAGATCCTTACAGTGAATGACAGAGAATCGCTGGGGGTTCGGGTTGGATCATTCTACCGTCTGCTCAAGTGCTGGGGAACGCTCAGGCATGATGATGTGCAACGGATCTGTCCGCAGCGGGTTCGATTCTTGAATGGCAGGTTTTCTGTGACTCTCAGCATTAGCAAGACAAGCGGACCTGATCGCAGGCAGGTGGAACTGCCCATTGCTATCACGGAGGACTCCTGGTTGTATGAACGTGACTGGCTGCAGGTCGGATGGAGGCTGCTCATGGATGCTGCCCCTTTTGACAGGGATTATCTAATTCCAGCACTGCATCCAGATTTGGGGCATTTCGGAGGCGCATGGCCTCCTACAGTGAGATTTCAGCTATGTCCGCTGCGGGGGCCCCCGACCTCCATTATTGCGGAGGCGCGAGGCCGCGCGAAAATTCTACTATTATGTGCTTCTGTAGCAACCCAATACCTGAGAGCTTTGTGGCAGCTGGACTGTCACCTGCACCTGGCACACACCTTAGCAGAGTGCTCTAGGGCAGCACTTCTGGCCAGGGCTTCTTTGCAGAGATTCTTTCAGGTCAACCTGAGGGTGTTCGTTTTGAAGGCTTGCTGAGCTGTCTTGGCGGCTGCTGAGGCAAAATCTTTGATTGCCCCTAAGGCTTGCTTGTTGACCTTAGCCTGAGCCTCATGACGGCTAGCTCTTTCTGCCTGAAGCCCAGCTCCTGCTGCAAGCAAGTGCTGAATTTGAAGAGCCTGTCGTTTAACTGTGAAAGTTTTAGACCAAATCTTATGGCCTCTCAATCTACTGTACTCCCCACTCCGACCTAGGCGGCACTGTTTTCTCACTGCTGCTGCAGTCTGTTGGAGTGTGGTTTGAACCTATGTGCAATGGTGAAACATACACTCAGTATTGGGCTACAAAGGGGCATGTGCAGAATCGAAATGTTTGTTACACCCTCTTCAACTTGCGTGGTGCTCTTCATCCACCAATGTCGAACTCAAACTGTACATGGGCATACTTCACTTCTGATCGTACATCAAAGATTCTTCATCCAGACTTCATCCTTCAAGGATCGATCATCATACCCGTCTCGGACGGCTTGCGATGACTTGAACGGTCTGATGCAACTTGACTCTCGCAGTCACATCCAAGGCGTTAAGCAATAGAATCTTCTATCACCATGCCATTGGTTGACTCAAGAGTCGCTTGAAACTTGACCTGTTCTGGGCCTTGCCCACTTTGCGTCGCCAATAACTTGCAAAGCCATAATGCCAAAGCGGATAATCATAATCAACCACTCAAACGATCGTGTCATAGATGAATCATGACCTTCTTAACCAAACAACCTAAAACAACAAAACTACTGCGGCTCGCTTTTTCGCGCGCAGGCGGGACGTCCTCGACCGCCTAACCAAAAGTTTAATTCCGTGTCATCTCGACACTTCGTAGCACTCTCCAAGTAGCTACTTTTGTGCGCTTCGGCATCTTTGCTTGCTCGTCGACTTACGAGTCTTGGAACATCCTGCCCAATCACTATCTACATAGCCAATAATGTCAAGGGTGGTCTTCCAATCGGCTAACATCTGATTGGCTCGCAGTCTGAGGACTGACTGCTTCGTGCCTGCCAAGTACCTCATAGGTGTTTCAATTTAGCAAGACTTTCCTGGGTAGGTGCTTTCACATCTCTACTCAATTCTTTGACAGCATACGGACAATCAGGTCGGACAAACGCAAGCCACAATAGCTTACCGACAGCAGTTCTGAACTTCGAATGTTCATCAGGCTCTAGAGGACAATCTGCGTCATGAATCCTCTTCAATGCAGTCGAGCCAGTGGTGTTGACTGGATTGGCGGAACTCATCTTCAAGATACTGTTGAGACATGAGAATGTCAATGCTGTCGCCGTTGTGGCGCAATCGTCTTCCAAGAAAGGAATGTTGAGTACCAGGCTCAAGCTTACCAGTAATCTTCACAAGAAGCTCTTTATTCAATTGGTCGACAAATTCCTCTGTCTTTTCAGGACTGCCGACAATGAGCAGGTCGTCGACATAAGCTAGGACATACAATTCCTTGGAGGGATGGCAGTACAGATTGCTGTCCGATTTACACCTACGGAATCCCAATTTCTTCATCACTGCCGCGAAATGTGACTGCCATAATTGCGGACTCTGGTTTAATCCATACATCGCACGATTAAGCTTCCAGAGGCAATTGCCATCGGGGTAATATTCTTTTGGAGGGAATACGAACACGTCTTCGGTCAATGCTGCGTGAAGGAATGCTGTGCTAATGTCGGCTAGTGATATACACCATCCGCAAGCAATAGACAAAGCTAGCAGCAATCTGAGGGTAACCAAAGCAGGAATGCCAGCAAATAGAGTGTCGATGTCCAATTTCTCATCATCCTGAAAACAACCTCTAGCTACTATTATTTCCAAAAGCAATCAGAGCTTCAATATTTTCATCCCTCACATCAAGAAGTAATATTCCATAACAGTCGAATCAATATGTATGGAAAATATAAACAGACAACGCAAGCGGTCTCTCTTGTTTTCCAAGCAAGTAGGGAAAGCACTCAGCTTCATCAGCAAGCCCCGTAGCCACCACGGCTTAGAGGTTGGCTGAACAAGGTGTGTGTGTGTGTGTGTGGGTGGGACGAAAAAAAATGTTTGCCAGCCCTCAGCAAGAAGGCTGCAGCACAACATGTTTCCAATCCCGAGCTCAAACAAAGGTGCAAAAACACTCACGCAAGCGAAAAATATTGTCAAAGAAGAACCGTTCTCCGGCCGGACGGACTTACAAATTAGGCTAGATGCCTTTTTTTCTTTTTGGCCTCGGAGGCACGCGCGCACTGTGGCTTTGAAGCCTTATTTGAAATTTGCATTTCTGTTTTTGAGTGCGAGACGCCTAGTAATAACATGCTGCGTGTGCCAGAGCCACCTGTTGGTTTCCGTTTCTTGCAGCACAGAAAGACCAGAATGCTTTATGATTTGAAAGAATGCTGACATAGAGTCATGTTCAGGGGGCAGCCAAAAAGCCAGAGAACCAAGATGATCTGAATGCTTGGTGCATATGGCTTGGAATGAGAAGGGGGCGCGTTGGACATTCCTCCGAGTTGGCCCACACGCAGCTTGGAGGCGCACGGCAATGTGGAGCAGTGCGTTCGAATCGTTAAACTTATAGCTGAACGGCTCAACTGAATTCATCCTCGCAAGCCGAAGTGTTGAACTGGATGAGAGACATAGATAGAGTTTAGCCAAGAAGCCACCGACAAGCTGCAAGAAGCAACGACCTGAAAAGATCTTTGCGAAACTTCGCGATGCCGTAGAGGCAGGCCCTAGCCCGAAGCAAAGGCCAGGTCTGAGCCTAAGAAGAGCCCTCTCAACATTCTGGCGATCAAAGTTGGAGAAACTTCCGAGCAGTTTAGCAATGAGCCGAAGAGAGGAGATGAAAAGGACGAAAAGAAAAAGAAAGAAAAGAAACGCCAGATCAAACGACCGGAAGAGAGAGAAGAGAGAGTGGGTGTTGCTTTGACAGACCGCGTGTCCCCTCCATATGACTCTTTGTGTGTTCGAATTGAGCCGGAGATTTTGTGCGCTGCTCTCGAAAGGCGCTAGAGGGTGTCTCCTCCAAGAGACTAAGCCCAAGGAGTGCAAGTTATGCCTCGTGTGCGGCGGTGGCAATCATCGCCAATTTTATTGTGCTCAGCAGCTATTGGCGCAAAGACTAAGGTCATCAGCTCAGCCCAGCAAAAAGCAGAGCATTATATTCTGCTCGAAGAAGTGGAAATCTTGGACGGTGAATGAAGTTTAAAAAAAAAAGGAGGCAGAAGCAAAGAAGAAAAGGAAGGATGAGAATGATGAGAAGAAGCAGAAAGAGGAGCAGAAGAAAGTAGAAGAAAAGAAAAGGCAGATTTACGTGGCCAGAATAATATCGTTCTCAACGGTTGCTTGTTCGACCAAGGTTTTAGGGTGGCCTCAAGGTGACCTCAAGGAAAGCTGAAGAGAAGCAGGCTGCTTATGGAAAGCAGATAGATTACAGGTTGTTGGAGCAGACTCCAAACTACCAGTCCAGACAGCTGGAGACAGATGTTTACAGTCAAGAACAAATCAGGTTGCGCAGTGAGCGTGCGCAGGAGCTGGAGAAGAAGAAAGCCGAAGAAGGTGAAGAAGAAAGCCGATGAAGACGCGAAGAAGGTAGCAGACGAAGCAAAGAAAAAGGAAGAGTCAGAAAATGAGAAAAAGGAAAAGGAGATTGAGCGAGAGAAGAAGCGCAAAGAACATCACGGAAAAGGCACAGACAAAGGAGGAAAAGAAAGCTGAAAAGAAGATCTAGAAAGAGAGGCAGAAGAAGGAAGGAAAGAAAGAAGAGAAGAAAACAAGCCTGAGTAGAAGGGGATAAAAAATCCTCAGCGCGCAGCCGATGCGTGAAAGATCAGCGTAGAGGTAGGAATCTAGGCTTGGGGATTCTGAACCCTTTGCGTTATGAAGATTATGAAAGCTTTGAGCTTGGAATGATTCCTGAGCGCTGATAACCCTTGGTAGGCAGTTTAGAGAATTTCACCAAGACTTTGTAGCTACTTGGAGAGTGCTGCCGAAATGTCCGACGCGACGTAAAATTAATCTTTTGCAAGCGTAGAAGCTGAGACCTAGCGAAACGTTTTGCATGAAAAGTGAAACGCTTAATGAATTGTTTTGGTTTGGTAGTGTAGTTGGTCACGATTCATCTTTGACATGATCGTTCAGGATTGGTTATGATTATCCGTCATTGAATTATGGCGCAAGGTTCATGGCGACCAAGTGGGCGAGGCCGCTCTAAACCGACTTTTGAGTCTATCAATGGCATGAGTGATTCATTGCTCGAGTGCCTTGATGTGGCCATGTGAGATGAGTTGCGTCTGAAAATCAAAGGCGCGGCAATGCCGTTCAAAACGGGTATGCTGATCGGTTTTTAAACGAACGTGTCTCGATGATGTGACTTTATTGATCTTGAGCATTTGTTTTATGATATGGAAATGGAATGAACCGGCTGAGTAGTTGATTCTTTGTGCAGAATGAGTTGGTTCGATTATGTGGATGAGACGTCCCCACGACAATCGAAGAGGGCGTAACAAACACTTCATTTCTGTACATATGCCACGTGAGCCTGATACAGCGTGTCTGTTTCATTCCGCAACCGTAGGCTCAAACCACCCCAGCAGACCAAGTAGCCGCTGTAGAAAAGAGTGCCGCCGGTGGTTAGGTTGAGCTGTGGAGAGAAGGGTAGCGTGGGCCTTTGGTTTAAAACTTTCAACATTGCAGCCTCGACTCACAGCCGCGTGAGAACATGGTGCTGGAAGAAGTTCGTTTGGGTGGTCCGCGTGAACCGTTGTCTGAGCCAGTACAACCACTTTGGGTTGATGCGGCAGACGATGCATGCTCCGGGCATGGCATGCCTGATGTGAAAGCCAAGGGCAAGCACTTGAGCCGGAGAAATTGCAGCGCATGCAGAGTGGAGTGCGCGAGGCCCTTCAGGTCCTGCAAGTCTTTGACAAGGTGGTCAAGGTGGCTCCTCCTCGAGGTGTTTGCTGGCAAGGCCGGGCTTTCGGCGCAGGCCGTGGAAGGGGGTGCTTGACTTGGTCACCTTGCTCAAGCCGGAATTGGTGACATTGGCGCTGCCGTGTGGGCCTTGGAGGTCCTGGAAGGATCCTGAAGGTCTGTGGGTGGAGAGACGGCGGCAACGGTTGCCAAAGTTCTTTGGGAGGAGCAGGATGTGGGGGGTCGTTTGGCCCTACTTTGAGGCCCTGAAGTTTCTCCATGCACGTTTGGACTGAAGGACTTGGTGAGTGGCAAGCTGCGTCGCAAGTTGACTGACCTCCCTGCAGAGTCCTGCGCGGCGCGTACTGCACTCATTCCCCCGAGGAGCGCCAGGTTATCGAGGGAAATTGTCATGTTGGGGGTCAGTCGGTTCTGCGCTCAGAAGCAGCAAGAATGGGAAACTGTTCCTGTGAGCAATGCCGCTTTTCCGGAGGAGGCCCTCAGGGAGCAGATGAACAGGTGTGCCGTCACGGGTGAGCGCTATGACTACGTGACTTCCGATGGAGACGCAGCTCACCAACCTTGACGCTTACGCGCCATGGTGTGTAACGTGCTTGGCTCGAAAGTTGCGAGTTGCGATGTCAAGTTTGTGCAATGGTATGGTGCGTCCTCCTGGTGCCGCCCCTCAAGTAGCCTACCAGAAACCCAAACATTTCAATGAACGTCTTTCAGGTGATTCCTTCTACATGTGGGGTACGGACAACAAGCGGTTCTTGGTCACGCGCTTCACTGATGGGTTCACTGACTACAACGTGGGCGACATCACGGCCACAGCGGAGCCCGGCTTCGACAAGGAGGTGCCGTGAGGTGGTTCGTGAAGGGGCCAAATGGCGACTTGGAACTATGAAATATGCTGAGGTCCAAGTCGAAGTTTGGAAAGCAGTCGAAGGCCACGGAGCCACCGCCCCAGAAATGGAGTATTCCATGGATGAGTGTGTGAAGGACATCCTGTTGGCGCGAACGCGGACTCCGGCGTCTGCGGCATCTCCTTCGACTTCCGGGCCTTCCTCTACTCCATCGACCTCATAAATGGCAGGTGCGAGTTTACTTGCCTCATCTCCGGTCCTGCCCTTTCAGAGTGGACGCCGGCGTCTCTAGCGTCTCCCTCGACTTCTCTGGGGCCTTCTTCATGGTGGTCGAGCCAGAAGCCCAGGATGTGGATCTCTGCGCCTACTTGCAGGATAGGTCGGTCAGAGTCATATTTGTCCTATGTCGTCTCACTCGTACAGCAGCTGGCTGCTCAAGGTCGACCGGAAGCTTTGATGTGGCTCAATTTGTGGGTGAAACGTGCAAGAAAACCTCTGACTCTAAACTTCAAGGTAAGTAATTTTAGCTGCTCTTTGTACGACTTGGTGCTGATCTCTGTGAGTGATGCGAGCTATGGCATCTACGGGGCCATGCCCGGTGGTGGAAGTCAGGACGGCAACTTGGTGATGTTGGCGCGCCCGGAAGTTTTGACGGGCAATGGTCCTGTGTGCGTCTGGGAGGGCAACAGCACGAATGTGCAACGTGTTGTTCGGTGCTCTATGTCTGCGGACACTTCCTCATTGGCCACTGCGTATGAGCACGGTGACTTTGTCCGTGCGGTGCTTGCCGAGCAGTTGGACGCTGACTTTGACGTCAATCGCTGGAAGTTATGTGTGCAGGTGGCGTCATGTCTTGGCTACGGACGCTGAGACGGGCTATGACGCAGTCCCCAGCGAATCCTTGCCTTCGGATCAGACGATAGCTATCGATGCGGCTGTCCTTCGACAAGCTGTGCTTGAGCAAGATGTTGGTTGCTTCATCCGATGGGTGCCGGGCTCCGAAGTGGCAGGAGACGGCTTGACGAAGTGGGTGCGCAACACGGTCCTCACCCCCCTGGTGTGATCGCCTGGGGTGAGTAGGCCGTAGGCGCTCGCGGAAAATGCTGCGGCTCAGGAGTTCAGACGGCTTAAAGGTTCTGTTGCGAAAGAGCCACAGCGCATCAGCGTGAGGGTCTCATTTTCCAACGGGGGCTGGCCTGAAACCGTCCTTAAAATGAGCCCTCGCTTTGCCGATCAGGTCACCTTTGACCGCCGAAGCCGTGCGGATCAGGCTTGGAGCGGGGTTGTAGTGAAACAGGGTTGGGAGCCTGTGATTGTGCTATTTCGGGGTTGCCGCTTTCCGGTGTAAGCGCTGTGTAGACTGTGGCGTGGTGTATGTGAGCAATGCATAGGTGCTGTGGTGTGTGCCAGGCAAACCATTTTTTGATGAGGAGCGCTTCGCGGTGCCTTCGGGAAAAACACCAAAAGCAGCGTGCGGTCGACACAAATGACCGACGCGGAAGTTTTAAGCTTTGAAAACGCAGAATTCACGTCTACAGGACAAACCTTGAAACGTAAGCATGGTTATAGTTATTAGAGTCATATCTAACTTACAACTTCATGCTAAGATAAGTATGATAATTAGCTGTGTGACAGTTATACTCATAACTCCATCAATATTTAGTTGACGCTTAGTAATGCAAACATTCACAGGGGTATCGTGGAAGATCCAGTGCGTTGGATGTCAGGTCAGCCTGTGAAGTTGTAAAATCGTATTATGTCACAACGTGGAATCCCAGTCGGTGCATGATGCGCGAAAAAGTTCAGCATTGTTCAACATTCACGCAGCCACACGTGATGCTGAATATTCCGTACGCATAATTATGCTAGTACTTTGAAGGGTTTCGCTGGGTCATTGAGAATGATGGTCAGTTTTAAGGATAGTCGAAACCAACTTCAATTTTGGGTGGTCACAATTACGCGCGCTTGCGTGATGTTGTCATACGAAACAATTATGGTAGGAAAAGGCTTGGCAAGTAAGTCCAGATCCTGGTTGAGTCCATGATTTCATGTTGGCCAACCCACCGTGGAGGATGTACATGATGTGACAAATTTTGATCAAAGAGGAGAATCCTGAACAAGATTTTTTTCACCCACCACCTTGTGCCGGAGGGAAGCCAGGAAGTGCCTGACAACAATCATTTGCGTTCATGCAAAGCAGGCTATGCATAATGACAGCGAATGATTTTCTGTTGAGCAGTCCAACGACGTCGTTTGCATGTGAGTGTCCATTTACAAAAGGTTTTTTGGGTTGAAGCATGGTCGAAAGACGTGTGCAAGCAATCAACGAATGCATTTTCCATGGCCGAGGGCTCAGTCATTAGTTTGCGATCCGTACAGCGTTTTACGTTGTCCGATGCTCACAAGACACGGTAGACAATTTTGGATCTTCGGGTTTCGAATTTTTTGACTCATTATCATATATTCATTTGGTGTAGAGCTTGACAATCAGCTGTTCTTGCGTCGCAGTCTCTGCTTTTTGGTTCCAAGTCTCCAAAACCGAACCGTAAACCCTAAGCTCTAAATCCCACGCTTTAAATCCAAAACCTTAAGCCGTAAACCACCTTGAACCCTAAATCTTAAACCCTGAGCCTTAAACCCTAAATCCTACACCCGTAGCCCTAATACCTAAACAGCCCCAAACCGCGATTTGTCAAATTCATGTAACACAGTGGTGCATTTCATGAATGTAAAGTCAAGGCCCCTACATAAACTATTTTTCCAAGGACTACGTACATGCAGGCTACTGGGCGTTGAGGAGTTTAACTTACGTTACCTTAATAAACAAAATCTTATGACCTACAATATACCCATATCATGGTAATTTGAATGAAGTTAATTCAATCCCATGTCTTGAGCCCCAAGCGGGGTATCATCCAAGCAAGCTCTGAACCCCCACCTGCGTAGTGGTTTGGGTGGGGATTTTTATGGTACCCAATATAGAGTAAGATTATATCTTCCTTTTGGTTATAGGAATTAGTATCCAAAATGTAATCTTTCCGCAGCAAGCCTTTTAAACCTTCAGTCACACGCCCGATGATTTGCTGCCTGTCGCACCAGCTTTTGCGCTGCAGCCAATCATGCCCTGGCCGCAGGCATCTTCCGGGTTTGGGGTTTGAAGTTTCGGGTCGTTTAGAAGCCTACAAGGGTAGAGGGGTTTTAGGGTTTAGGGCGTAAAAGGGGGTTAGAGTTCCGGCGAATAAAGCATTCAGGACCCATGCACGGCCTTGGCGTAAGAGGGCAAAGGTTTCCCAGAAGAATTCTAGGGTTTAGAGTTTATGCTTTGGGGGTCAAAGTTTCATCAACATCATCATCATCATCATTCTTATTCCTGTAATCGAGAATTTTCCTCAATTTTGTTGGTACAGTCGTGTGAGTACCATGATGTGGTAGAGTTGGGGCTTATGATGAGGGGAATTCCCTGGTAGTAGACTAAGCCCTGCATTTGACAAATTTTGAAATGTTCGTAATGTCAATTGCCTTTTTGTTAGTTGCTTATTCATTTATAGTAAAATGCTTAATGAGTATTGTGGTTGTAAGTATACCTTATTTGTTAAGGATATCAAAAGTAATACAAGTCTTCCACTTCGCATGGATCCCGGACAATTTAGTTTTGGTTCCCTTTCATGAAGGTGAGCGATGTGCTCCTTGAGGCGTCGAATTGTCAGGTGCCACAGCTCGGAATTTCGAGTTCCTATGTTTTTGTTGGTTGGGTGTTTCGGCCGGTTGGGGTTGGGCAGTGAGGGTTGAATCAGGTCTGCATGTTGAGCACGGGGGTCCAGGGCTTCGTGCAGGATGTGGGTTGCGGCTAGGCTGCGGGGGCAATGATTGCTAAGGGTTCAGCTTTATCGTCATTTTGGCTTGCAGGCTTCTGTGGGGTTTTCCTGTGGGGTAGCTTGAGAGGCCGCAAGCAGGCCGTAATGCTTAAAAGTAGATAGAATATGAAATTCCCAATATCATAGTAAGGTTCCCATATGCCCTGTGTTTTATCTACTTAGGGGGGACTAGATATTACTTCTGGAGCCTCAAACTCTAAACCCTGAACTCTAATGTAGGCCCCTGATTAATAACACCCTTTTTTTAAGGGCCTTATTATTAAGATCCCTCGTATAATCCCTATTTATGGGAGTGGATTTATGAATTATGAGGCTACATTAAACCTTACTCCCAACGCAAAGGGATACCGGCGCAGAGGCAAAAATAATCATACAAACTGATGGTCATATTGGCACAGCCATATGAGCTCTAGTCTAAACTGTTCAGAAGGCATCATATAGGGCTCCAATTTTTTGCTCATGACGGGGCATACTAGGAGTGTAGACTATAGCTCATTTAGAGATATGCAGGGCTTAGGGTGTAGTGATATCCTCACCCAAGCCCTGGAACTCCACAGAGTCCTTTGGTACAAAGGCCGTAGTCTGCCTAGGCCTTTTTGGGGTACTTGCCTGAGAACAGATGCATACATGCAAATAATTGTATATGTATGTATTATATACAATATTTCTATTGATAAAGATTTTGGAAAATATCTTCATATACACGCATACATACCCCCATACGTGATATCCTTATTTGTTTCCAGTTGACCCTGTACCCTATCAGAGGTTCCATGTAACTCTCAATCCTAAGCCCAAAGCCCTGAACCCTAAAACCTTCAACCCCGAACCCTTCACCCTGACAGCCTTCCAACCTGAAACCCTCAAACCTTGAGCCGTATACACTCAACCCTAAACCCTGAAGCCTTAAACCCTAGGCAGCTAAACCCGAAAACCCTAGAACCCAAGACTTAAGCCTTAACCCTAAAACCCGAGACCCTGAACCCTAAACCCGAAGCGTTAAACTTTAAACCCTAAACAATAGTTTCCATTCTATTTTCCATAATCCCAACATAACTCAATATAGCCACAATATACCCTATTATAACCTTAATTAAACCCTAAACCCTAAACCCTTAAGCTGGAGGCTTTCAAGGCTTTGTTGTACTTCCGCGGCTCTGGGCTCCGTGGGCTATTTTTGGCTCTTCCAGATTTTCGTTTCCGACCGCAGAGGCTCGAGCTCCTGGTTTAGGGTTTAGGGTTTAGGGTTTAGGGTTTAGAGTCCTAAATTAGGGTTTAGGGTTTAGAGTTTTGAATTAGGGTTTAGGGTTCAGGGTTTACGATTAGCTAGAGCTGG
>CAJNIZ010047547.1:0-21164 GCA_905231905.1 Symbiodinium pilosum | reverse complement strand
GTCTGAACTCCTAGTAATAGTAAACTGTCGGGTTTAGGGTTTAGGTTCTGAATTCCTAGCACGGCCCTTTGTAATCCATGTAAACCTCTCCGATATAACCCCCCCTTGAAGGACTTTAGATTTTGGCTCAAGTGATACTTTATGAAGTCCTTGAAGAAGGCTGTCTTGCTGTTCACGAAGATGCGATCCCACTGGTGTGATTTTCACTTGTTGATTTTGTGGCTGCCAACCCAGCGGCAGCTGTGGGGGTGGTATGTCCCTAAACCCTAAACCACAAACCCTTAAACCTATCGCTTAGCAATGTGGTCTGGACTAAATTAGGGTTTAGGGTTTAGAGTTTTAAATTTTGGTTTGGGAGTAGATTTGGTGTTCAAGGCTTACGGTTTAGGATTTGGGGTTCAAGGCTGGGGGTGTAAGATTTCGGGTTTAAGGCTTAGGGTGTAGGATTTGGCTTTGAGGCTGAGGGTTCAGGGTTTAGAGAGAACCCCCCTTATACACTCCTTGCGAAGGACCCTCCTAAGGGTACCCCTGCTTTTGGAAGCCCCCAGGTGCACGGGGCCGTGGCGAAGTGCCGGCTACAAAAACCACCAAAGTGCAGAACCATATTTACAGCAGGGAGCTGGCTCGGGGCAACCAATCTTGTGCCTGTAATTGCATTTGACCTATAGTCTAAATTCCTTAAAGGGGTTATATAAGGATTATATAGGGGACTACTATAGGGCTTATTAAGGGGGATACTAGGAGTTTAGACCATGGTACATTTGCTCATTGCATAAGGGGGCTAGACCTGGCAGTTTCTGGGTTGATATCCCCTAAACCGCAGACCTTAGGGTTGAGGGTTTAGGCCCTAAACCTCCCAAAGCCCAATGGTAGGTACCTGTAGCCACAGGTGAAGCCTACAGCATGGATGAAGAGCTGCTGAGGGACGGTTGGAATTCCACACGGTATCCCTGGCGGTTCTTGCAACAATCAGGCGGCGTGCCTGAAGAATCTGGTCCTAATATTCAAGACTGAAGGGGATGTCCCCTTAAAACGGGTCTTTCTGGGTTTCCACATTAGTTTGGGGGATTCATCCCAACCCCTGAACCCCAGGCCCTGAACCCCCAGTCCTGAACCCCAAGCAGCAAATCTTAAACCCTAAGCCTACAGCCCCTTCCTCTAAGTTCTGAACCACAAGGTTCTTGATCCTAAAATTCAAGCCGTCAAGTTTTAAACCCTAGTTTCCAAAAACCTTACCTCCTGAATCTCAAGCCGACAAACCTTCAACCCTACACTCCAAACTCTAAAGCGCTTAGCCCTACATTCCGACTCCTGAAGCTCTTAACCCTAAACTCTGGATCCTAAATCTTTTAACCCAAGAATCCAAACCTCAAGCCTTTTGCCATAGAATACAAACCTTGAATCCATTTACTCAAATCCCAAGTTCTAGAGACACCTAAGCCCCAAAACCTATAGTCCCCCTTTGAGTAGATAGAATATGGGGTATATGGGGATCTTATTATAATATACCCAACGCCATATTCTATCTACTTAAGGGGGACTATAATACATAACCCCTAAACCCTAAACCCTAAACTTCAAACAGGAATTCGAGCCGGAGATCCTCTACGGCACAGCTTATGCCCAGCAGCTGAGCCTGGGTTGCTGTTAACCCAGACCCCCCAAAGGGATCTAAGAAGTAGATCCCCTAGAACCATCTTAGGGTTTAGGGTTTAGGGTTCAGGGTTTAGGGTTAAGGGTTTAGGGAATTTTATAAGGATTCTATAGGGGTTATAATGGGTCTATAAAAGGGGATCTAGGGGTCTGGGAAGGGCTTAAGCTAAGGATCATTAAAGGACCATCACGGCATCATGGGGTAGTTGGGCCCTAAACACTTGAAAGCTGCTATATAGCCCCTAGAGCCCCTTCAAGGGGAACTGTCCCTACGCCTTAAACCCTAAACCCGAAACCCCAAATCCTAAACCCTAAATCCTAAACCGTAAATTCTAAACCCTAAACCCTAAACCTTAAACCCTGAACCCTAAATCCTACACCCTAAACCTTCAACACTAAACCTTAACACTGACACCCAGGATCTGGAACCACCAGCACCCCAAGAACTGTAGCGAGGCAAAGTTTCTCGTGTACTACCACCAGGCCCATATGAGCAGTATTTGATTTGGGGATACTATGGTATCCGTTATAGGGTTTAGGGTTTAGGGATACTTCATTTGGGGATACTATGGTACCCAAGGTAGAGTAAGATTACATCCTCCTTTTGGGGTATAGCGTTTTATATTAGGAATATTATCTTACTAGGTTTAACCACCAAAAAAACACGACTCATATATCCTCAACAAGGGTAGTACCCTAAACCCTAGAAAGGGCCTATAGGGGACTCTAGAAGGTTTGGGGGGGCTGCCGGTTTTGCCCCAGCAACTTTGAAAGGCGGTTATGGGCCTTCAGGGTTTAGGGTTTAGGGTTTAGGGTCTGGGGTTTAGGGGTTAGGGTCATGGGCATTTAGGGTTTAGGGTCTAAGGTTTAGGGTTTAGGGTCTGGGGTTTAGGGTTTAGGGTTTGGGGTTTAGGGTTTAGGGTCTGAGGTTTAGGGCTATGGGGATTTATTGGGAGCTGTCGGGATAGATACGGACATATAGGGTATCTACTCACCGAAGCAGACATGAGGGCTGAAAGGGCTCCCTTTTGTAAGCAAAGTTGTCTTTCTTGGATTTATTTTTTGGATTCCGCATTAGCTTGCAGGAGGGTATTAGTGCACAACACTTTCTAAGGATTCGGCGCCTTCGGTACCGTATGACCTTTTCTAGGGCTCAGACAGGTTTTGCGCATTTTTTTCAGAACATGACCCGAATCCCTACGCTTTGCGACGGTCCGAGAAGTAGCGTTTAACCGACTTGACCTGTCTAGACAGCCAAAAGATCGACATCACACGAAGGATTATCAAGCTGTGATATTCAACAGTTAGGTGCACCTCAAACACCCTAAACCCTAAACCCTATATAGCCCACCTTGAAAGAACAGTATTCTACAAGGGGCCCTTTTGAGATTACTTGCTGGTAAAGGAGGAGTAAGTACCGTGTATATCTGTATTGTTTGGCTTTGTCCAACTAAATGTTCCCTGTATGGTTTAAGGTTCAGGGTTCATCCTCATGCGGCCCCTAGTATTGAAGATGCCCCATGTTCACCATCACTTTGACAACGTACATACATTCAATATTTCTCTCTTGAAGGGAGTGAGTTCACCAACAACAAAGTTCCATGTTGGCATGTTAGGGGCTTTGCAACATCATGGGCCCTGTAGTTTGGTTCTCCACACGGACATTTAGGATTGGTTTTTGTTTGGGATGTGTTGGTGGTAGCCAGATTTCGGTACACGTTCAGAGAGTTGATGTTGCACATTACAGGTTTTGGGGACTGGCAAGCTTAGAGGATTCTAATACCTCACGGCCTTAAATCCTATTAAAAAACACTTTCCCTTTCATCTCCCACTCTATTCTCTGTTATTCTAGTTGTGAACGCCTTTAAACTCTAAACACTAGTTCCAATCCGCTAGGTTTGTGGCATTGGGGCCCAGCTGCACTTGCTTGGCCAAGCCTTAGCCATTGCCATGCAGTTGGGCCGCGTCTTGGTGTCACCGGATGATGATCCCGCCGTGCCGCAGTTAAATTAACAATCTAGTAATACTACACTAATATAGTCGTTTCCATTTTCGTTTCCATTATCCAAGTATAACCTCTATATAACCTCTGTACAATCCTATATAACATCAATACAGTATAACCCCAATATAGCCCCAATGTCTAGGGCAAGGGTTCAAGGTTCATCCTCCTGTAAAGGTTCGCATTCGATAGTCTATTGTTTTGGTAGCAGGGGTTAAAGTTGAAGGGTTTAGGGTTTAGGGTTGGGGGGGGGGTCGTCTTCAAGGCTGGCGATAAGCTAAAGCAGTTCTGTAGATGCGCAGATGCTGAAGTGCTTCTATGCCACAATGCTGGCAGGAATCCCATGTCCCACTCCGAAACGCATGTTCACCGTGTGCGTTTGCTGTAGCATAGTTGACTTAAGCCCGCAGCTAATTGGTTGTTAGTGAAGGACTGGAAAAGAAACAGGATGAGATTGTATTATTTGGGATTATCTAAGGGCTGATGAGGGATCCAACCTTTCATTCTGTAGTAGCAAGCAACTAGTAAACCCTTCACCTCAAATTCTCACCCCTACAAACTCTTGACACCTCAACGACCCAGGTGCTGCTTGTTGATCCAAGCTTTTGCCCCGGAGAAAAGAAGGGCTGGCAGTGTTGGCTTGAGATTCTGGTTTGATGCCAAGTCATGACGTTTGAATATCTTCGAATTGGGTAAGAAAGGCTTCTTCTTTGTTTTTTTGTCCTACGTCTTATAAAATCGCAGCTTGAACATCCAACCTAGGAATCTCACAAGCTGCCAAGAGATTCATGGAGACATCCTGACCGTCTCTGGTCTGCCCCAAGCAGAAAGTTTGGAAGACCTTTGGCGACAGCCCACGCGTCGCAGCTTGATCTTCGAAGGCACTTATGGCATACAGCATGTTCCGGATATTTTCCAAGATTTGCTCGCTTGCTCTCCGGTGAAGAGAAGATTCTGGTTTTATTGGTGGCGAGCGCAGTCAGTAACTGGATTGCCGTCAAGGAACTTGAATTAAGTTACTATACTAAGGAATCCCCTTACTGTATTGTATACTATACGACTATATACCCATATTATGGTAACTTCTTTTAAGTTTCTTAACGGCAACCCAGGTAACATATCTTCTCCGGTTCAACGCCAAAACTCGGCTTGCGCTGGATGAGCTCCGGGCACAAACCCTGCAGTCCTGTGGGAGCCCACGGGATGGCCTCCTGCCAGGAACCTTGGATTTCCCCAAAAAAGGGATTAGCGGTTTAGGGTTTAGGGTATAGGGTTTCGAGTTTAGGGTTTAAGGTTTAGGGTATAGGGTTTAGGGTTATAGGGTTTAGGGATTATGTAGGGATGCAGGGATTCTATGGGATTATGTAGAGATTCTATGGGGAGTATGTGGGGATTAAAGGGATTATATAGGGACCAGATAACTTTGTGATTTTTGAGGGGCGTTTCCGAAAACTAGGGGTCCCTTTCTAAGGAGCATTTGTGACAGGGATGATAATGTTTCGAGGTATGTATCCGGACTCAACAGTTTTGGAAACTCCGAAGTAGGTTCGATACGAGGGCCTCCTTGTCAGCTAGCTTCCTCTGCGGTTTTAGATGCAAGACACCTCCTTGATAGCAAGCCAGGAGGAAGCATTGCGATGCATGTACGGCATGGACTGAAGTTCACAGAGGGCGCTCTCTACAACTTCTCGGAATATGTTCAACCCTTGAATCTCCTGGCCATGGGAAGCCAAGACTTGCCTATTCTTTACAAAGAGGTGGCCGAAGGTAACGCTACCTTCAAATATCCACCCCAGAGATTTGCAAAACGGAGGCTTTTCCTTTCGACGGAGGACCCTGCAGTTGTGGAGGAGGGCTTGGAACCTTGTGGCTTCGTTCATCACTATAATCACTATTCTTTCTATGATCTATGGTTATTATTATGATTATTATTGTTGTCATTACCAGTATTCTTATTTGACAACTGAGGAGCTTTGTAAAGCATCGCCGCCCTGGCAAGTGCTTTATACCAAAGCGGCGAGGCACAACGAGGATCCTTGGGTAAAGCGGGAAAGCACTCATCAAGCCCGGCGCATGGAGGCTTGGAACTGGAGTTTGAGGCTTGTGAATTGGAATTTAGGGTAGGCATGGACAATGTAAACCCTAAACCCTAAACCCTAAACCGATTGGGTTTGGGTTTCGGGCTTCACCTGTGGAAGCCCTCATCTCCCTTAGCTCTTTTGTGAGGAGCGATCCCTGTTTCCTACAACTTTCTTGTTCGGATAGTAACTGCAGTTCCCCGCTTGTAATGAACCTCATTCGAACGCACCGGTGAGCCAGACTGCAAAACCCGGATTCTCCGCTGCTCATCACTTACTCATCAGGTACATTCCCACGGATTCCTTTGTGCTTCCCCTCTCTGACGGAGTTTCTGTTAAAGAGTCTCTGAAGGGGCTGTTGTATCTTGGCGCGCCTAGGAATGCACGGGCTTGACCGGTGCCAGCAAGTGATTCAGCAGGGGCGCATGTGGGCGTCATAAATGAAATTCTCTTGTTTTCTGTTCAGGCTCTGCTGGCACATTTTCGCAAAGCCAGGTAGCGGGGTATGGGCGGAGCCCTGCCTACCCCCTGCATCATTCAACCATAGATCCCGAGGCTTCTAGAGGTGGGCCGGCAACGGCAAATAGCGTGACAGCCCCAAGTCATCCTGAGGTTCAGAGTGACATGCGAGCCCGTGCGAAAGTCTTTGTAAATGAAATGCCACTTGTCTGTTCACGTAAAGAAAGTTCCAAGAACACACACAGGTTCCTCGGAAGCTCAGTGGGAAATCAGGGGTGGGTTGAGGGGCTTGGACTCAATCTGGTAGGGCCCTGAGTTTAAAATGGAAACATGAAAAAACGGAGGTCTCAGCTGTGTCACTGTGCGCCGCTCCCTCATCTGTCCGTGTCGGCCAGACTTGCAGGCGACATTTTCAAGCCAAGCCCTCATCAAATCATCAACTGAAGACCCAGTGAACCCTGAATCTCAGAATGCGAACCTTGGGCTCGAAGCCCAAAACCCTGAACCCTAAACCCTAAACCCAAAAACCCTAAGGGCCCTAAACCCTGAACCCCTAGCCCAGCCCTAAACTGTGGACACTCAAGCCTGATCACGAACCCCCAGCAAATCTTAAGCTCTGAAACCCAAAAGGTTTAGGATTTAGGGTAAACCCTAAATCCCTGAACCACCCCAAACCCTTAACCTAGGTACCACAGTAATACCTTTTTTCGCCTTTTTTTTTGGGTTCTCCTTATTAAAGTTGAATATTTGAGGGGTTGCTGGGGAACCTAGTTTGATCTAGGCCCAAGAAATCAACTGGAAGCCAACACTAGTGCTTGGTGTTTTGACTTTAGGGTTGAGGGTATAAGAGCTTGATTGTAAGAGGCTATAGGATGTTATCAGTTTTTTTTTTTTTTTACTACTGTTACAATTACCATTGTTGTTCTCAGAATTATGATTGTATTCTTATTTCTACTACCCTTATTCCTGCCATTCTTACTATCATGGTTAGGACTACTATTAATATAGCTTTTTTTTTATTGTCATTACTCTTTCAATTAGGTTACATTCTACTACATTTTTTATTTTTCAATGGACAGGTCCTGGTCGCCTTCCTCAACTTGGAGCTAGCCCTTGAGGCAAAGGATGAGAGATCCCTAAACCCTAAAGGAGTTTAGCGGTTTAGGGTTTGGGGTTTAGGTTTTGGCGCCCCAAAACCTAAATCCAAATTTCTAGACCCCAAATTCCTAAACTTGTTCTACTGCCCTAAACCTTGGGTACTGCCCCCCCTCAGTAACAGTTGGATAATAAATATACTATGGTTATATATATATATAGCCCTTAATAGGACCCCTGATACAGACTGTTACTGGGTGGGGGCAGTACCCAACCTAAACCCTAAAAATTCCGAACCCTAGCCCAAGCCCTTGAGGCAGATTCCTGGATCGGCACGCTGTCCTCCAACTGGTGCCGCCTCATCGACGAGCTGCGTATCTGGGATTGACCTGTGTGGGTTTAGGGCTGAGGCTGTAAGGTTTAGGGTTCAGGCTTTCAGCTTTAGAGTTTCTAAGGCTTCTGGCTATGTTGGAATTGGCTAACTTAGCTCTGGGGCTTGCGGTTCGGGCTCCTGGTTCAAGACTGTAGTTCAGACTATGATCAGCTAGAGCGTTTGAGATTGTTCGGCGTTTGGGGTCTTGTATTACTTCAGCGTTTCAGGTCATTGCGAGGCAGCTTGTTGTACAAATCGTGCTTCCCTTAACCCAAAAACACATGCCCAGCTCCAAATGTGCCGTCCCCTACCCAAAACCAAGAAGGGCTTTAAAATGTCAAAAACAAAATCCCTAAACCCAAAGCCCTAAACTCGAAAAGGTATGACCGTTGGGAGGAAGGCCTCGTCTCCTTATGTGAGCCTCTCCAGCGGCATGAACCGCGTAGTGCACGGCTCCACAGGGCCTTGTCCACCACAGATGCCAGAGTGCTACTTGAATGTTTAACATGGTAGTTTCCCTAAATAGGGGGACCCCAGAGTAGACGCCAATTTACTATAATCCTTAGTGCGGGGACCCCAACAAAATATCCCTAATTTCGGGAAGCCCTTAACCCCGAATCCTATATATCCCTGTATAACCCTTATGTGCTCTTACGGGGGCCCCGAATGCTAGCTGAACGTTTGAAATCCCAGCCTGGAGTGGAGAGTTGGGGTTGAGGGCTTTCAGATGCTTAGGAGGGTTTAGGGGTTAGGGTTTTAGGGTTTAGGGTTTAGGGTTTTAGGGTTTAGGGTTGGGTTTAGGGATAGTGCACACTATGGTTATTATGCTTTCTAGATTATGTCTACGCTTACTCCCACTATATTTATTATTGTTACTATTATTGTTCTTACTATCACTAATATTATTGTTATTGCTACTATTACTATGGGTTTAGGGCAGGGCAGGGGTTAAGGTGGACTTGAATTTATTGAATTTATCGGGCGGGCTTAGCAGCCAGAGGCTTCCTGGTTCGCCTCACTTAGCCCCTTCAAGACCATTTCTCAAACATGGCGGCCATTTTTAGGCTTGGGCTGTTGGGGCTTAGGATTCTTAAGGATTCGCAGTAAAGGGTTGGGGTTCTAACATTTTAGAACTTGGGGACTCTACAGAGCGGCTTGCTGATTTAGGGGCCGAAAGTTTTCCAAACTCGCAAGTGGCATTGGCATGCAACGCAAAGTCGTTTTAGATTGTAATGCATCTAGGCCAGTTTCATGGAAAATGAACAGCGTTTGATGAAATTGTAGACTGTAAGCTCTTAACCTTCAACCCGAATCCCTGAAACCTAAACCCCGAAGCTTGCCGAGATAGGGTCCGGAAAAAAAACGCCCTGAAGCTTGAACTCTGAGCTCCAAACCCCTAAACCAAAGGAACTTACGGCGTTGAGCTGCATCTTTTTCGGGCTAAAATGCGTGCCAATTAAGATTTAAACACCATTCGATAGAGTTGTTAAGGATTGGGCGTCGGCTATGAGACCCTACTTGTGGGATCTTGAAAAGTTGGGTGTGGAGGTATGGGGTACGCGGCCAAATAAGGATCCCGTGCGCATCCAAAAAGCAGATGATGCCTCTCCAAGTCCAAGTACCCAATATTCATATGAGCCATAGTCTACACTCCTTAAAAGGGGGTCATATAGGGATTATATAAGGGACTACTATAGGGGTTGTACCCAATATTCATATACTGCACGCAAACCTACACTACAAGTACTACTACTTCCCAAATTCCAAATACATTGTTATTAGTTATCAGGCACATTGAGTTTTAGGATTTGTCTCTAGACAGGGGACCTGTGCAGGGTCAGGGCTCAAGGTTGTGGGCAGAAGGCTTAGGGGGTGGTTTGGAATTATTTCTAGTGTCTTTACAAGCTGTGTGCTGCTTTATATGTCAGAGAGTAGCCCTAAACCCTAACCCCTCGATGGCAAGAGTGTCTCAGAAGTGCACCCGAATGTGGGGAGGTAGTGTTCCCTGCGCAATTGTGTGAACAGGGTTTAGATGGAGCTACGTATGGTTATCTAATCTATAGTCCAAACTCCTGAACTGGGGTTTTACACGGGATGATAAAAGGAACTATTCTTGAGGTTTTTTTTCAGGGGGATACTAGGAGCTCAGACGATGGCTCACATAGGATTATATATGTATATATGTATGGCTGTATAGGGTTACATGGGCTTGCAAATAATTGTTTCTTTGGCCGGTAGTACAGTATTCACGAGCGACCAAGGCCCCTGCGTTTGGGCTAATGTGGTTCGAAGAGCTTCATTTCAGGCATGTTGCTAACAAACCGCAAAACCCCAAGCGAGCAGGCCTCAAACCCTATGCCTTACATTCCCCGCTTGGGGTATGCTTGCGTGATATCAGACGCCGAAGCCGTACCTTTTAAAAGGGACAACACTTTGACAACCTAGCATATGTGTCAAGCATAAGACACTTTTCCTTGCCGCGGGTGTCTACTTTCGGAGTGTTGGAATTATACAGAGGTTCCCGTGTAAGGCATTTCTAAGAAGAGGCCCGAACATCGTGGCTTTGAACAATGTTTGCTCGCCAGTTCAGGTTTGAGGCAGCGAGCGCAGGAATCAAGCATCTTTAACATTTGTATACATGTATACATGACCCAATTAGATGGTAGTAGTTTCCTTTTTCAAGGCCTCATAAAGACGCCAGCACCTCTTTCACTCATGAGGGCTGCACTGCTTCATCCCCGACTAAAAAACACATAGTTCAAGGTTTAGGGCCATGGGCCATGGCCCCGTACACAGGCCCCTAGATAACAACGCAAATTCCCAAGCTTATGCAGCTCCTAAGCTCTCTAAGCACTCACCCTTTGGACGGAACCCCAAAGCCATGGACTGTACAAAGCAAGTAAAAGCTGCAAGCCCTCAACCGGCAAACTGCACCTCAAAATGTACGTGTAATCCTCAGCATCCATGGCCCCCCAAAGCAGGGTCTCCATTATTTGAGATATTTCGCTTTCAAAAATGCAGGATGCATGATTTTTGAGCAGACCCTTGATCCCTAGCCTCTAAACTATACCACATGCCAAGCTGCAAGACCGAACATAGCAGCATGCAACATGAGCCACAAAACTCTCTCGCTATATATATATATATGTATATATCTATATCTATGTAATTAATGTATGTATGTATGTATGTATGTAAATCTATATATATATGTATATATGTATATATGTGTACATATAAATAGCCCTGCGCCTTGGGAGGTTGGGGCGGTGAGGGTTTATGAGGGTGCACGCTGTCGCACATATGGTTTAATGAGCCTTAACTAATTAGGAGCAGCAGTAATATCTGAAATATTGTGCTTAAGGTTTAGGGCTTACCAGAGCTGGAGGCACCAAAAATCCACAAACACCAAACCTGCTACACCCATGTAGCATCAAGCTTGCCACCTTCAACCCCAAGCCCTAAACCTGTCTCTACCTCTACCTATACACATCTCCCTGCAAGCTGCCCGCTGCTATCTGGTTTTCCATTACATTCTCCCCATTTGAACCCAAAAAGCACTAGGACTTCAAACAGCAACACGTATACAGCTGTGCCCCTCTTCGTTCTGAAGTCCCTCGAAAAAGTTCTATCCCTTGAATCTTACACATCCCCTGGTCTCCTCCCCAGGCACACCTCAATAGAGCCCAGCTCTTTGATGTGTTGGGGGCTCAGAGCGCGGCAGTTGCCAACTGAGAGAAGCAGTCATCGGAAGAGTGCGGGGTGCAACCATTGGTCAAGTAGTGAATACGCATAGGATCCTGCATGGCAACTGCGACCGTGTGTGTGTGTGTGTGTGTGTGTGGGAATTGTGGGTTGATGTGCCGGATTAGGAGGTTTGGACTGAGGGACTCAAGTATTCAGTTTCGAGGGTTCAATCTAGGATGTATATGTGGAGCGCCCATCAGTAAAGTCAGTCATAGCAAGCGCGCACCGTTTTCTAGTCATCCTCTGCATGCATAGTGCTAGCAGGCAGAACCTTTAAGAAGATGGAGATCTGTTTGGAGCGTAGGGCTTAGGTTTGCGGCAGGGCTGTCTTTCGGATTCAGGCTTAGTATTGCAACAGCCTGAACAAACGGGGGCTTTCGGCTCATAGTTTAGAGCTTGGAGGTGAGGGGCTGGACGGGTTCGGGTTCAAGGCCTAGGGCTTTACGGGTAGGGGATTCTTCCAAAAAAACGCGGCCCCGAACGAAGGATTTACAAACTCCGTCGCCTCAGGCTCTATGGCTGGCCTGACGAGCCTGACGAAAACTGAGTTCCGCAAGTACGCTCTATGTACTAATCTAGTTTTTAGGCTGACTTCTATACGTGGTAGTTGAGCAAATTCCGGGTCCCGACGAAGCCAACATGGAAAAAACACATATCTTCCTCAGGCTTACAGGATCCCTAAGTGATTTCCCCAGAGGATGTTTAAATCAACCGCCGCATACCTCCAAACGTCTGGTCCGCACAAACCACTGTGTAATACCTGCCCTATATTGCAATTTGCTGGCATCGGAAGCTAATTTACCTTGTCAGAGTCTGCTGCAACTGCTTGTAGTTGCTCGGACTTAGTGGGAATAAGATGTCAACCTTCAGTCTCTAAGGTTCACGCTTTAGGGTTAAGGGATTCGTTTGTGAGGATTGCGGCTTCGGGTTGAGCGCTTCAAAAGCACGGACCTGAACATCTCACACGTGATGGATTTGGGGTTCAGCAATGGGGTTTCAACGGCCCTCAAAAACATGCCGTGCTACTATCAGAACAGTAGCTCGGAATACTCGTTTTCTTCCAAATGGCTTCCGTAGTACAATGTAGCATAGTCTAGTCTTGCCCGTCATTGTCTCTGAGTGATGGGTTGCTGACAAGTTTCTGTTGAGCTGTAGCAGTAACAGTCTTCTCATTCCCGTTGTCCGCAGCGCCAGTGATGTTTGGGCTATAATGGATGTTGTATGTACTTCATCAGGAACCATCACTTGAAATAGTGTCTGTGTCCGGATGATGTTTCAAGATGTGGAGTTTAGGTCTTTGTTGTGGTGCTTCATTCAGTCGATCATGCACGTCTTTCGGAAATTGCATGTCAATGAAGAGCTCCATCGTAGCTCCACACTTCTGCCGACTTGGTGCTAGCCCAGGGACGGGATGCTCTAGATCTGGCTATCGGGTTTGGGGCTCTTGGACTTAGCCGCTTGAGGCTTACAGGCTCAGGGATACAAAGTGGCCCAGCTGTAGAGCTGTTTGATCTGCAGGGGTCGGAAAAGTCTACAGTACCTGTATCATTGTTACAAATAAATTACAGCATACGCCAACGCCCCATAGTTGTCAAGACAACTACATATTGTTGATATCTCGTATGCTGTATTCTAAAACTCTGTTGCTTTTGAGGCCCATATTGCAATATTAATGTATAATGATATTGTAGGGCCTGGCGGCACGGGCCGGCATGGCCGGTAGGACCTCCATACTTATCCCAATCGGTACTGTTACACCTATGCACATGCCTCTACCGACCGAACCGTTGCATAGACAGACGCGTGCCTATAAACACCAACATATGCATGTGCAAACTGCGAACTCAAAGCTGCCGTACGGGCTAGCACGCCCTGCCCGTATCGACGAGCGCTTGTCGATGAGGGCATTTGCTCGCAGAAGCGAACCGCTTCTGATTTAGCTTTCGCGGCAGATATGGGTCCCGTGTGGGCGTCTCAAATTCGTATCCCCTGCCGGCGTCCGGCATCGGGCACTGCGTTGCCCTTGTACAGCTCTGGTACGATGGCACTCCAAGCGCTGATCCATCCCCGCCCCTTCCCCTGTGCATGACATAAATACATATATATATACACATACTTACAACACCAGGAACTCCATTCACTTCGTGACCTTCACCGTTTTTTTTTGGAAGTTTACTTCGGGTTGGGGCTTGCGGCTGGTTTTTGTTGGCAACTTCCTTACACAAACGAGTCGAGTTAGCAAGTGGCGGCATGCGTTTGTGCGAAACCAAGGATTCCAGATGGGCACAAAATTTTCAGCCCTAATCAGTTACAGACTGAATGGCTTTCGACGAAAATTTTCCAAAGTGCCTGGGTTGTACCTTACAGTTGTGCCCTACATTGGTTTCCCCATGCCCTCGCGCAATAACCCAAGTGTGGGTCTCCCCAAAACCCGGGGCTACCGTCCCAAGGAATCTTGAAGCCCTTGAACGGCAGTGCAAAACGCGGGTCCTGCTCCCTGAACCCCACACCCTAAACTGGTTCTGGCTTGAAAGGTAAGGTGAGTGGGTCCGGAGCCTGTTTACAGATCTTTCTTCAGAATCCTGATTCGAAACCTTAAAACCTTAGCCTAAGTCCCTAAATCCTAAGCCCTAAACTCAAATCCTAAACCTGGAGCCCTAAGCCGAAAGAAGCATGTCTGCGGGTTTCATCGAAACGTGGGCCGCAGCGCATTATTTTCGGCTGCCGAAGGTATAGCTGCTTTGTTGTTGAAACTTAGTTTTACGCAAGCGAGGCTGAAGCCTCAAAAATCCCAAACCTAAAGCCCGGCAGAATTCCGATGCCATCTATTGTGAGTTTATGTGTACACCTGCATATGTACAAATGTATGATGTACTTGTGTGTGACGTGTATGATACATATGTTGTGTTGCTTGTGCACATGTGTGTGTGGGTACATTTTCTAGTTCCCTTAGTTTGAAGTGGGCGTGTGTGGTTTTTGCATGGAGAGCCTCAAGCCCCCAACTCCAAATCGTTTATCCTTATGCCAACAGTCTGACAATCCTGAAGTCTGAGCCCCGTACCCTCAACTTTAAACCCCAAGATACCGAAACCCCAAGTCCGAAACCCTAAACCCATACATGCAGCTGTGTGATGTCAAGTTGCGCCGCATGGCCTGCCCGGCGCAAAGCAGCGGCATTGCTTGGTTTCGCAATTTGCTGTGGAATCGCAACATTCTTTGCGCAGTGGTCTTTTTTTGACGTATACGCTCTGGACATTTGGGACCACTTGCTGTCCACCTGGAATGAGTCGCATGTCCCCTTCTACAGCAAGGGCGACAACGTCACGCAATACATGGGGCTTTCAGCGTTCGATGAACCTCCTACCCTGTATTACAAGGGCGAAAACGGAACGCAATGTCCAGGCGGCGTGCCTAAACATGGTGCACTTCATGGCAAGTCCTAAGTCCTGGGAAGGCCCCACTTTGTAACACCTCTAGAATGTTCATACACTAAAGCTTGAGTATACCATGCAGAAGCCCAGAAATGCTCCACACGGAGATATTGTCTTAAGCAGAAAAAGACCCTTCAACGTGTGGGCCGCGATTTGACCCATGCCCTATCAGCACTCTCCAGGTGACCTTTCCATACAAAGTCGTCGAGTTTGTGAGTTGGCGGTGCAGGCTTTAGGTGGGAGCTTCCAAAATCTCATTTTTCTTGAGGTTTTAGCATGTAGTGCCCAGGGGCCCAAACCAGCAATATTATAGTTAGGATTTGCCTGGGAGATAGGCTCTTGTATTTTTTTGTTGTGGTGAGTGTAGATACAGCTGCTCAGGAAGGTCGGGTTTAGAGTGCCCATTTGAAACCATGAACAAAGCGCGTGTTCCTGAGCCAGAAACTTCCAGGCCTTTGCGTCTCCAACCCTGGCACATGGACCGGCTACACTACAGATATTGGGTTGCGGTTAAGGAATTCACTGATGTTATCAGAACCTGGGTATTTTGGGTTTAGGGTTTAAGGCTTCGGGTTTAAGTTAATAGTAGTTTCGTTTTAGGTTCCTGAGCAGCAACCCAGGAGATTCAGTCTTTTTGCTCGTACAGAGACGACTGCGGCAAAGGGGGGAGGACTGAAGTTGCCGCCGCAAGTATCTATAGCAGAGAGGGCTTGCTTATAGGCTTGCCTAGTCAGTCAACGGATTTGGATCCTTTTTGGAGGAAAACATAAGTAGGGGTCATAATTTTTAGAACTGCAGACGTGGCCTCGGCGATGATGGCAGCGGCGCTGCTGTAGCAGCGGGGGTGGTGGTGGTGGTGGTGGTGGTGGTGGTGGTGGTGGTGGTGGAGGAGGAGGTGGTGGAGGTTATGGTGGAGGACGAGGAGTAAGGGGAACAATCTGGACTTGTTTATTTGTGACTTGAACCATGGCCCCCTGACGCCTCGCGCACGTGTGAGTGCCTGCGATGTGAGGGTTTATCTGAGGGTTCATCGGCGCAACTTGGCCCTTATGCTTTAGCATGGTTCTATATACGTGGATTACGCCAGTTAGCCCAAAAACGTTGTTGAATGAATAGGGACTACTACCAGTGGGTCTTCAGAATAATCCCTATACATACCCCATATCTACCTTATAATAATCCCTTCATTCACTTCCCAATTCGCTATGAAGCACCGGTAAGTCATCCATGCCTCCATTACCACTAGTGGTGTACAAGGAAGAGGCAAGGCTTCCAGGTTTGGGGCTTAGGCTTTCGAGCATAGGTTTTAGATCATGGGTTTTGGGTTTAGGGCATTTGGGTTGTAAGTAAGTCTGGTGACAGCATCATCTGCGCCGCATTCCACGAGTGAAAATAGGCTTGTTTTGGATGGTCAGGATTCAGGTTCGTGGTTCTATCAGGAGTATATGCTGCAGAACGCTGTCTGAGGTCTAAGGCTACCTGATACCTGCCCCTTTGACCCCGCCCCCCCTCAGGGCATGAGAAATCAGATTCCTCCAATCTGGGTTGAGTTGAACCGCGAACGCGGAATACTAAGCAAGCCAGTCAGTATGACCATCGGTACCCTAACTCATCCTGATATGTGCGGCCCCCATTTTAGATACGTGGAGCTGGCCTGGAAGCTGTGAAGAAAAGAAGAGCAGGTGTCAAAGCACTAAAGGCACCAGCGCGCCTGACCCCAGCAAAGAAAAGTCAGTCCACAAACTTTGATGTCAAAACCCTTAAACCCTGAGATTTTGAGCCCCAACCTGGACTCTAGAACCCGCAAACCCGCTCCCTTGAATGCCTCAACCGAAAGCCCGAAGCATGACACAGCAGCCCGAAGATTTCTCTTCGTGCCGCGGCCATATGTTGCTTGAGGGTTGGAGTCTTCGAGATACTTCGAGAGATTCTTTTTGAAACTCTTGAAGAGGCATCGCCCTGAAATATGCCACAATCATCGAATCCATCTTGGCTTCTGTCGAAAAAAAAGGCATGCCTTTGAGAAGCCTCACATCAAAACAGAAAGCAGCCCATGTGAAGGAGCGGCATACACTTCAATTCTCATGGTGGAGGCGGGAATGAATCAGAATGATCTCTGGATATAGTCCCACTTAAGTAGATAGATTATGGGTTATATGAGGATCTTCTTATAATCTAACCAAAACCTATTCTATCTACTGAAGGGGGATTATAATCCTAAGCAAGAACGCCCATAGTCTTCTTGTGATCCCTGCAAACCCCTGTACTTATTGGGTTTAGTAGGGAATACTAGAATATACTCCCTATATACCATTTTCCCTTACTCCCTACAAGCCCTCAACCCCAAACTCTTTAAAGCATTCATTCCCTTCAAACCCTAAACCCTATGTGCTAAGTTCCCTTGTTCCCTACAAACCCCCACTACTGGGTTGCTGTTAAGGAACTTAAATTAAGTTACCATAATGGGTATACATATATATATATATAGTAATTTATAGGGTTTCCCCAATATAGTAACTTAAATTAAGTTACTATAACGATATATATAGTAGTTAAAAAGATTTCCCCAATATAGTAACTTGAATTAAGTTGCCATAATGGCTATATAGAATATTTAGTCTGGTTTCCCCAAGGTAGCAACTTGAATTAAGTTCCTGAACAGCAACCCAGATTAAGTATATTTCCCAGGCCAGCCTTTAGAGGCACCCGAAGCCCCAAAAGCTCTTAAACCCTTAGCCAGGAACCCTAGAGATCCCTGTGTTAGGCCCTAAACATTCCAGATCCCTGTAAGGGTTTAGAGTTTTTAGGCTTGGGGGTTTAGGGTTTAGGGTTGAGGTGCATGGTTCTGGGTTTTGTGGGGGGGTTTCCGAGATCCCTGTGTTAAAGCCCCTTTTGAAGAGTTTCCGCTTTGGGAAACCCTAAACCCTAAACCCCAGGCGTTCCACGATCTGATTTACATCCAGTTTGCTGGCGAAGCGCCCAGGCTGCGAGCAAGAGGGAGGATCCGGAACCTTGGTTGCCAAGTAGCTAAGGACCCTTCCAAGCGGTCTATGGGGTTATGTGGTTAGGGTTATGGGATCTATGGGGTTATAGGGACCTGTTAAACAGCTCGGAACCTTCAACTGCTATTCTTCCAATTCTTTGGTAAGTCAGCAAAGTCTTGCCTTCACGAACACGGCAAATTGGCTTTCAAAATTTGGTAAACATGGAAAGTGCTATGGTATACTGGGGTTATATTGCTAACTCCTAGAAAGTTGCCATTCTCTTCTGGGAGTTTCTCAAAACAATCCTTATGTAATCCTTCACAGAGTTTCTCATAATCCGCTTGTAATCCCAACACGTCCCCTACATTCCCTAGGGTACCCCTTTTTTGAGAAATTCTTGTTCTCGTCCCTACATAGGCTCCACTTCCACTTATCTTTCCACTTGATTCATCGTTATTGGGGACCGTAAACCCTTATAAGGATGTCTCACAGCTGACCTCAGGAAGAGGCTCGAAGGATTCCAGCGCTAGTTGTGACGTTTGACGGGCACCGTGCGTTTCTTCGGAACATGCTGGCCTCTTACAGAGAGTACTGGCCCTTGCATCCCTTTGAATTCTACGTTCCATACAACGATGCTCGCTTGCCGTGGAGGGGGAAACTGCTATGGTATATTGGGGTTATATTGGGATAATGGAAAAGAAGATGGAAACTACTTTGGTATGTTGGGGTTATATTGGGATCATGGAAAAATTGTTGTTTTTGAGCTAGAATCCTCAGGAAATTGTGCCGCTTCCCGGCTGTGGCTTGCTGCGTTGATGTATAGGCAAAAAACCTTTCCCGAAGCCCTAGACCCTAAACCCTAGACTCTAAACCCTGAACCCTAAACGCTAAACTCTAAACCCTAAACTCTGAACCCTAAACTCTAAACCCTACGAAACCCTAAACCCCTAACCTTCCAGTCCAGGATGGCTATCCCTCGGACTTGGCCCAGTATGGAATGTTTGTCACATTGGTCAAAACACCAGTCGCCATAAATGAGACTGGGTTGAAGGTTAAGGGTTTAGGGGTTTGGGGTTTAGGGTTAATGGATTTAGGGGTTCAGGGTTGATGGATTAAGGCACTGGATTTAAGTTTTATACCCCATGGATATATAATGGTATATGTATATATACATAGATGAGACTGGGTTGCTGTTAAGGCACTTGGCACAAATATGTACATACACACACAAATGAGACTGGGTTGCTGTTAAGGCATGCGATTTAAGTTATATACCCTAATGGGTACATATAGAGTAATCACTACGGTTCCCTCGTTATTGTAACTTGAATTAAATTCCTTAACAGCAACCCAGGAGACGGTGCTACATTTGCTGGATGCTTGCGCCTGCTTGACGAAGATTGTCTACTTTGCCATGGATGATTACTACATCAGAAAAGTCACGAAGTACGAAAAGCTGGAGCTTGCAGTACGCTTTGCACGGACACTGGGTTCTTGTCGATCATCATTTTTACATTTTTCGTATACCTGTGCCCAATATAGATTTAGAAAAACAAGAACCGTTTTTTTTTTTTTTATAGGATTTCAACAAGAGCCCTTTTTCATAGTTTTTCAGCAAGAACCCAGGACACAATTTGAAAATCCTAAGTTGGTGAGTTTTGCCCTGGTCTACACGGAGGGTTTTTTCCCAGATGGAAGGCCAAGCTTGCCGGTGTCTGGGTTGCTGGTAAGGAACTCAATTTAAGTTACTATAGCCGCTATACATAAATATATACATCGTAATTCATATGGTTTCCCCAATATCTTAACTTAAATTGAGTTACTATAACGGTATATATAGTAATTAATGTGATTTCCCCAATATAGTAACTTAAATTAAGTTGCCATAATGGCTATGTGGAATAGTTAGTTTGGTTTCTCCAATGTAGTAACTTGAACTAAGTTCCTTAACAGCAACCCAGGAGTTGGACATGTTCAACTTTTCTGAGAATGAAACCCACAGAAGCCTGGCTTCTGCTGACCCACAGTCGCCTGATCAGATACGGATTCTGGGTTGCTATAAAGGAACGACCATAATATGGAGAGAGAGCGAGATAGATATGTGTATATATATATATACACATATATCTATACCCTAAACCCTAGACCCTAAACCGCGTACATCAACATACAGATACATGTTTCTTTGTAAAGGTAGCTGAGGTTTGAATCTCTCTTAACAGCAGCCCAGGATTGGGCGCCTGAAGAAGCGGCCACCAACAAATGTGACTTACTGGGGGTTAGTAGGGAATAAGGGAATACATTATATAGGGGTTTAGGCTTTAGGGTTTAGGTTATATAGGGGTTGTATAGGGATTGTAATCCCTGCTTCCCTACCAACCACCAGTAAGGTGATGGTTTGGTCGCACGGTTTCTGGCGCGCATCGTTCATCCATGATCTGTTTCTGGGTTGCTGTGGAGGTGCTCAACTTAAGTTAGCCCAATGGGTATACATAATAGAATAATAGGTTTCCGACGGTAGAGTCGCATAAAGTAAGGTCCTGAACAGCAACCCAGGTTTGTGCAAGGCGCCAACATCTCAGACTGGTATCATCTCGGCAAAAATGGGCAAATTGCCAATCGTTGGGATGATTTGCTGACAACTGATGTTTTCCGCGATCTGATCGAGCTTCTCGCCTGGAAGAGATGGCTGGGGTCATCATTTCATGAGTATTTCTGGTTTGAGAGTTTCCCAATCATTTTTATCATGAGGAAATGCCGGGTAATACTCCCCTAAATCCACGCTCAAACCCTCAACACAGGACTTTGCCCTACACCCTAGCTGCTTAACTCTAAACCCTAAATCCTAAACCCTCAAACCCCAAACCCTAAATCCTAAGCCCTAAACACTAAACTTGAAACTTTAAACCCGCCAGGCTTGGGCAGTGGGACTTCTTCCGCATGGCAGAGCCAGTGCTCGAGTTTCAGGAGCAGACGCCTCAGCCGACAAGCCGAGAATGACTGCTGAGCGTTGTAGGGATAGGTAGGGACAGATTATAGGGTTATATAGGCGTTATACTGGGATAATGGAAAAGCAAATGGAAGCAGCTATATTACAAGGTTTTAAAGGCTTTAAGGTTCGGGGGTGAGGGTTTAGGGTTTATGGACTGGGGTTCAGGGTGTAAGCATTGGGGTTGATTTGGGCTTGAGGGTTTGGGTGTAAGAGTTTCTGAAAACAGGAGTGCCTGTGGGACCTTGGGGATACATGGGAGTACTAAAGGATGACGGGCAATACTACTACTGCTACTTCTACTACTGCCATTGTCAAAGATATAAGCCTATTCATGCATCCCAGCTGTTGCA